>SJYG01000090.1:8696602-8729493 GCA_006410535.1 Litocranius walleri | reverse complement strand
CGGGGGCGGGGTGGTGGTGGTGGGGATTGTTGAAAAGAAATGAGAGGCACAAAGTGGAGTTACTTGTACTAAGCCCATCACCAAACCAAGACTTCTTACCAAACCTAAGAATGGTAAGAAGAATTGGTAAGAAACCTTCTTACCAAACCAAGACTTCTTACCAAACCAAAGAATGCAGTTTCATTCTTTCCCGGTAATATCATCTCAATTGATCAGTCTGAAATTTCCTGGTGAGCACTAATGAAGTAATCTACCTAACAGACACTTTTGTTCCCTTAAAAAGTAGGAGCACGCATACTCAGTCACTGCCGTCACGTCCAACTCTTTGTGACTCTATGGACTGTAGCCCATCAGGCTTCTCTGTCTTTGGGATGCTCCAGGCAGCAATACTGGAATGGGTTGCTATGCCTTCCTCCAGGGGATCTTCCCGACCCAGGAACTGAACATGCATCTCCTGCGTCTCCTGCATTGCAGGCAGATTCTTTACCACTGAGCCACTGGGGAAGCACAAAGAAGGTGACCCTGTCTGCCTGAAACAATCTTTTTTGTTCATGATTTTCTTGTTCCAACTGCTCTCTGCCTTTAAAAACCTTGTCTTTTTTGTAGCTCTTTGGTGCTCATTTCTATTTGCTAGATGCGGTGCTGCCTGATTCATGAATCATTTAGATCTCCACATGCACTCAGTAGAATTCTGTCTTTTAACAATACTTGATCCAGATGATGTTAGCAAAATTAAGATGAGTGGGGTGACAGGAATGGAAATGAAGACTTAGCTGGGTCACTGAAGCCCTAAATATGTGTCTTGTTAAATGAGAAAATAAGTGGAAAAGTCAGCTGTATTTTGGTGGGTGAGGTAATTTAAATTGCAATGATAAATTTCATGGCATGGAATTTTAGGGGAGTCAGAGAAAACACTTTCGGCATTAGCGTAGGAAAGCGGTAAAGACAGTGGGTTTGAAAATGGCAACTGATTAGCCCAATACTGAGATATAATTCCAGTAGAAAGTTCTTCCAGATCCTTTGTTTCCAAACTTAACTCAGTAATCTATCAGGAGCAGTAATAACAACAGTAATAATTGTAATCATCTCTGTGACTGAATTAGACACATACAGCTCAGATAGAAAGATTACTCATCTAGTTCTTGTACTATCCCATCTTCTCTTGTCTTGAAGGCATTTTAAAATAAAATAAATTAAATGAAAAGAAATGAGCTTTCTTGTCAGCTCACTCTCAAACGTGCAACTCATCTTAATTCACACATGATAACTGAAACAACCTAGTGAGCCATGTGAAGGAAAAAAAAAATCAGAAAAACACATATTTCCCTAGACAACTGCCAATACAACGTTTCTTTTTGGAAGAGATGTAGATAATTCTCTGTGGTGAAAATAATTTTTTCTTGGGCCAATAAGTCAGAAAATAGCAAATGGGAATGGGAAACACTGACTTAATTTGTTACTGGAAAACAAAGCTTTTGGCTTTACTATTAACAAAAGTACGAATAGAATAGATTAGAGTAGCTTTTGAACTTCCCTATTGTCTCCCCCCACCTCTGGCATCTTTTAGTTCATAAAGTAAAACTCCAATTAAAAATTAAATTGCAATAATACAAAAAAAAGAAAAATGCTATAATTACTATTTTAAATAAAAATGATTCAAAAAAGGTATAAGTAACCTTATCATTATTGAATATTTTTAAATCTATAACAGCATCATATAGAATACTTGCTCACTTTAGATAATACAAATGTGATTTATCTCTTTATTTTCTCCCAGTCTGTGGTTTTCCTTTAGCCCCAAATAAAACTTAATTCACCATTCTCAAGTTATGGATCTTTTTTAGTCAACATTGGTAAATTCATTGAAGTAAAAAAGAAGGTAAGGTCAAATAAAACATTTCTACAGATGTGTGCATGTGCATGAGTATGAATGAATTTGTGTGTATGAGAATAAACTAAAGAATGGAGATACATTTGTGTGTGTGTGTGAAAGATTTTAAAATGTTCGTAATGTGAAAATAATAATAATCATTATTTTCTTTTTGAATGACTACCATAGTTTTGTCTCTGAGTGGAAAACTTATGTTTTAAATCCAGTGCTGTAGTGAAGTTAAATTACTTGGGTCCAACAGATAGATAAGGGCTTCCATTGTGGCTCAGTTGGTAAAGAATCTGCCTGCAATACAGGAAACGTGGGTTTAATCCCTAGGTTGGGAAGATCCTCTAGAGAAGGGAAAGGCTACCCACTCAAGTATTCTGGCCCAGAGAATCCCATGGACTGTATAGTCTAAGGGGTTCCAAAGAGTTGGACACAGCTGAGCAACTTTTTATTTTTTGCAGAGAGATATATACATTCAGTGAATGTTTATTGAGCTCTTATGACAGCCAGATACTTCAAAGGATAGCATATGGAGTCTCTATGATGGAAAAACCGCTGTTTGATTACTGTGATTCTTTTTGGCCATTGTTGGTAACCAGGAGTTTATCACCCTCAAATATGTTTCTTTGGCATAAGGATTATTTTAGGCTGATTATTTTTAAGAAACAACAGATACAAGAAAAGCTCTAAAAGTTTAGAAGAGGTTACCCTTTTGTAAGAGACATTTACATTTTCAACAACACAAGAGAAGACTCTACACATGGACATCACCAGATGGTCAACACCGAAATCAGATTGATTATATTCACTGTAGCCAAAGATCTCTTCAAGAAAATCAGAGATACCAAGAGAACATTTCAGGAAAAGATGTGCTCAATAAAGGACAGAAATGGTCTGGACCTAACAGAAGCAGAAGATATTAAGAAGAGGTGGCAAGAATACACAGAAGAACTATTCAAAAAAAGACCTTCATGACCCAGATAATCACAATGGTGTGAGCATTTGTCTAGAGCCAGAAATCCTGGAACATGAAGTCAAGTGGGCCTTAGGAAGCATCACTATGAACAAAGCTAGTGGAGGTGATGGAATTCCAGTTGAGCTATTTCAAATCCTAAAAGATGATGCTGTGAAAGTGCTGCACTCAATATGTCAGCAAATTTGGAAAACTCATTAGTGGCCACAAGACTAGAAAAGGTTAGTTTTCATTCCAATCCCAAAGAAAGGCAATGTCAAAGAATGCTCAAACTACCACACAATTGTGCTCATCTCACATGCTAGCAAAGTAATGCTCAAAATTGTCCAAGCCAGGCTTCAACAGTACGTGAACCACGAACTTCCAGATGTTCAAGCTGGTTTTATAAAAGGCAGAGGAACAGATATCAAACTGCCAGCTTCTGTTGGCAATTTCTGCTTTATTGACTATGCCAAAGCTTTTGACTGTATGGATCACAATAAACTGAAAAATCCTTCAAGAGATGGGAATACCAGACCACCTATCCTGCCTCTTAAGAAATCTATATGCAGGTAGGTCATAAACCAAAAGTTAGAACTAGAGATGGCACAACAGACTGGTTCCAAATAGGAAAAGGAGTATATCAAGGCTGTATATTGTCACCCTGCTTATTTAACTTATATGTAGAGTACATCATGAGAAACGCTGGGCTGGAAGAAGCACAAGCTGGAATCAATATTGCTGGGAGAAATATCAATAACCTCAGATATGTAGATGACACAACCCTATGGCGGAAAGTGAAGAGAAACTAAAAAACCTCTTGATGACAGTAAAAGAGGAGACTGGAAAAAGTTGGTTTTTAAAGAGTAACATTCAGAAAACGAAGATCATGGCATCTGGTCCCATCAATTCATGGCAAATAGATAGGGAAACAGTGGAAACAGTGGTTGACTTTATTTTGAGGGGCTCTAAAATCACTGCAGATGGCGATTGCAGCCATGAAATAAAAGAGTGCTTCGGTTCAGTTCAGTTCAGTTGCTCAGTCGTGTCTGACTCTTTGTGATTCCATGAATCACAGCACACCAGGCCTCCCTGTTCATCACCAACTCCCGGAGTTCACTCAGACTCACATCCATCGAGTCAGTGATGCCATTCAGCTATCTCATTCTCGGTCGTCCCCTTCTCCTCCTGCCCCCAATCTGCCCCAGTGTCAGAGTCTTTTCCAGTGAGTCAACACTTCCTATGAGGTGGCCAAAGTACTGGGGTTTCAGCTTCAGCATCATTCCTTCCAAAGAAATCCCAGGACTGATCTCCTTCAGAATGGACTGGTAGGATCTCCTTGCAGTCCAAGGGACTCTCAAGAGTCTTCTCCAACACCACAGTTCAAAAGCATCAATTCTTTCACGCTCAGCCTTCTTCACAGTCCAACTCTCACATCCATACATGACCACTGGGAAAACCATATCCTTGACTAGACGGACCTTAGTCAGCAAAGTAATGTCTCTGCTTTGAATATGCTATCTAGGTTGGTGATAACTTTTCTTCCAAGGAGTGAATGTCTTTTACTCCTTGGAAACACTTTGGCCACCTCATGTTAAGAATTAACTCATTGGGAAAGACTCTGATGCTGGGAGGGATTGGGGGCAGGAGGAGAAGAGGATGACAGAGGATGAGATGGCTGGATGGCATCAGTGACTCGATGGACATGAGTCTGAGTGAACTCCGGGAGTTGGTGATGGACAGGGAGGCCTGGCGTGCTGCACTTCATGGGGTCACAAAGAGTCGGACACAACTGAGCGACTAAACTAAACTGAATATGGTCCATAGCAGTTCCATTACAAAGAATCTGTTGTTATTATCATTAGTATTACCATAGTTACAGTTTAAAATTCAAAGCATATTTTTAAAGTGATGAATTGCTGGCATGTACAGAAAATGTGAAATTTCAGTAAATGCTTCGGTTCAGTTCAGTAAATGCCTAGCTGTCACTAAGGAGCTCTGATTAACAATGCTTGCTTTCATTACTGAAGAAATACTCATCTCCTGTGTTTGGAATCATCTTGGTCCTTTCTATGCATTATAGGTGATTAGGACAAGATATCCCTTGACACAAGCTGAGGATACTGATCTGTTGAATAAAAGTATGTTTATAAGAAATATAATTTGAGAACCGTACTTTTGGGAACTACAACAAGAAGATAGAAGAAAAAGATGGAGATGGAAAGGGAGGTTGTAAAAGTTAGACAAATGATGAGGTAAAGAGAAGTAAGGATGGGTCAGGAGAAAAAAGGAGAAAAGATGAGTGTTGGATTGGGAATAAGGCAAGTGGGAAGGAGAAACACAAGAAATGCAGAAGTGAAGAAATGCAGAAGTGAGACTGTGAGGAGAGAAGACGGAGTGAGGTAGAGAGGCAAGGAGATAGGAGGACAAGCTGAGTGTTTAATCATGAGACCACATGCTATAAAGCAGTATTAACAGTAAAAATGGCAAGACATGACATCAAGACATGACCTGCAAATTTTGGCCCAATTCCAATCTTTGGTATAGCTAAGATATTTCTTAGTTTATAGCTTATATAAGCAGAGAAGGCAATGTCACCCCACTCCAGTACTCTTGCCTGGAAAATCCCATGGGCAGAGGAGCCTGGTAGGCTGCAGTCCATGGGGTCTCGAAGAGTCAGACAGGACTGAGCAACTTCACTTTCACTTTTCATTTTCATGCATTGGAGAAGGAAATGGCAACCCACTCGTGTTCTTGCCTGTAGAATCCCAGGGATGAGGAGCCTGGTGGGCTGCCATTTATGGGGTTGCGCAGAGTCGGACACGACTGAAGTGACTTAGCAGCAGCAGCAGCAGCAGCAGCTTATATAAGAGGCATAAGAATTAGGAAAACTTTTGCTTGGGCTTCCTTCATGGCTCAGATGGTAAAGAATCTGTCTGCAATGCAGGAACCTCAAGTTCGATTCCCAGGTTGGGAAAATTCCCTGGAGAAGGGAATGGCTACCCAGGCCAAGAATCTTGCCTGGAGAATTCCATGGACAGATGAGCCTTGAGAAGATCACAGATCTACTAATATGGGTGCTGCTATACATAAGCACAAGTGGAATTTGAATAAATTAGTAAATGAATAAAGTAGAAATCTGGGAGTGATTGTGCTCACATGGAGTTTGAATTTAGCATCAATATGAAGAAAGGTATTAAGCAAAGCTTCCATGTATGACTTTATGAATATTGTATGGTCAAGAAATGATGGATTCAACATTTTTCAATTCATTAATATCACTTACTGATTATGCAATATTGATCATATATACATATATATGACATAATATGTATTGAGGTTATGACTTATTTAAACATCATCTAACACTGAAGGTATCCTTTTTAGATTTTGGAAGTCTCTGAAGAATACTAAATAAAATATTTGTAATATTGAATATAAGTGTTTTAAAATACTGGTAAAAGAGTCCTCTCTTTGGGCCAATTATATTTCTTCCTACTATTATTCACAAACGTTTAAACATTTTCGACATTCTTCAGAAATCTGGCACGCCAAATGGAAATTCAAGTTCCATATGTGGGTATGATTGCAGATGTTGAACGGCTACTGCTTAGAATCACTTTTATACCTTGGGCCACTTATTCTTCATATTCCACATGCTGGAGGAAACAATGCATTTGAAGGAATGTGTATTTTATTTTTGTCATAGCCTGATGGAAAAGAAGATTTGAGCCAGGTGTGGGTGAGGGAGTTTTCTTGATCCAGAAGAGGCCTTCTGTGAACCCAAAGCGTTATTTCTGACAAGGGCCCAGGGCTCAGACCCAGGCCCCCTGGAGAACTAAGGAGCTTCGTGGATGGAGGGGAGAGCCATCTGAAGGCTGAAGCTGAGAAGTTCCAGATGGCAAATGCAGGCAATAAGGGCATTTCTAAGAAGATGCAGCTGGCCAAAGAGAAAGGGTAAAAATCTGTGAGCAATAAATCTAGACATAGAAGCTCACTTTTATAATGGGGATTGGGTATCTGAGCAGAAAAAGAAAGTCAAGTAGATTGTGAGAGAAGCAAGACACACATGCACAGCAGACACTAATCCTTCCTGTTACTTACCAGGTGGATCACCCTGAAAGTTACACGTTCTCAATTTCATCGTCTATTATTAATAAAAGGAGATGAAAACCAATGGAGTGGTTGGAAAAAATAAATGAGGCAACATTTGTGAAATTACTCTGTAAACTATTAAAATCCTATACATATGATGTTTATTTTTAAATAAGTGCAAATTTCTTTATGGAGATAAAAGAACGTATGTGAAAAAGCTAATGTTATCTGTTAACATTCTGAGTGAGGGGCATGGGATTAAATTTTTAATGAAGCTTTAATTTTGAAATAATTATAGGCTCTTACATAGCTGGAAAAAATAATGCAGAGAAAACACATATTTTTGACTGTTTCTCTCAGAGGTAATGTCTTCAAAGTTATAATACAAAAGAACAACCAGTATACTGACAAAACAATGCACTGAAGAAGCAGAACACACCCTTCACCATGAAGATCCTGGCTGTTTTTATTTTATATCACATCCACCTTCTTACTACTCCCCTTCTTAACCCTCAGCAGTCATTAAGCTGTCCTCCATTTCTGTAATTTGTCATTTAAAGAATAGTATATAAATGGAATCATGGAATTGCCTTTGTCCATTTAGCATTAGATACAACAAGAATTCTCATTCATTGCTGGTAGGAATACAAAATGATTCAGCCACTTTAGAATATAAGGTTTAACATTTTCTTACAAAACTAAACATACTCTTTCTATACAAAATATATGTCCATAGTACTTGCCCTGTGGATATTGATAGAGACTTTATTCATAACTGTCAAAATAAGAATATCTTCAAAGTAAGATACTTTTCAGTAGGGTAATGAATAAACAAGCTGTGGTATATTTAGATAATGGAATACTATTCAGCACTAAAAGCAAACAAAAGAGGCTATTGGGCTATGAAAAGACATGAAGAAAGCTCAAATGATATTGTCAAGTGAAATAACCTGAAAAGGATCCATAGTGTATGATTCTAACTATATGACATTGTGGAAAAGTAAAATTATGGAGATGACAAAAAGATCAGTTGTTGCCAGAAACTGGAGACAAGTGATTAAAAAAAAAAGAAAAAAATTTTATCCTAAGCATTTTGGATCATGGAAAAAGCAAGAGAGTTCCAGAAAAACATCTACTTCTGCTTTATTAACTATGCCAAAGCCTTTGACTGTGTGGATCACAATAAACTGCGGAAAATTCTTTAAGAGGTGGGAATACCAGACCACCTAACCTGCCTCTTGAGATATCTGTATGCAAGTCAGGAAGCAACAGTTAGAACTGGACATATAACAATAGACTGGTTCCAAATAGGAAAAGGAGTTCGTCAAGGCTGTATACTGTCACCCTGTTTATTTAACTTATATGCAGAGTACATCATGAGAAACACTGGACTAGAAGAAACACAAGATGGAATCAAGATTGCTGGGAGAAATATCAATAACCTCAGATATGCAGATGATACCGCCCTTATGGCAGAAAGTGGAGAACTAAAGAGCCTCTTGATGAAAGTGAAACAGTTGGCTTAAAGCTCAACATTCAGAAAACAAAGATCATGACATCCGGTCCCATCAATCCATGGGAAATAGATGGGGAAACAGTGGAAACAATGTCAGACTTTGTTTTTTTCAGCTCCAAAATCACTGCAGATGGTGACTGCAGCCATGAAATTAGAAGACGCTTACTCCTTGAAAGAAAAGTTATGACCAACCTAGATAGTATATTCAAAAGCAGAGACATTACTTTGCCGACTAAGGTCCGTCTAGTCAAGGCTATGGTTTTTCCTGTGGTCATGTATGGATGTGAGATTTGGACTGTGAAAAAGGCTGAGTGCCGAAGAAGTGATGCCTTTGAACTGTGGTGTTGGAGAAGACTCTTGAGAGTCCCTTGGACTGCAAGGAGATCCAACCAGTCCATTCTAAAGGAGATCAGCCCTGGGATTTCTTTGGAAAGAATGACGCTAAAGCTAAAACTCCAGTACTTTGGCCACCTCATGCGAAGAGTTGACTCATTGGAAAAGACTCTGATGCTGGGAGGGATTGGGGGCAGGAGGAGAAAAGGATGACAGAGGATAAGATGGCTGGATGGCATCACCGACTTGATGGACGTGAGTCTGAGTGAACTGTGGGAGTTGGTGATGGACAGGGAGGCCTGGCGTGCTGCAATTCATGGGGTCGTGAAGAGTCAGACACGACTGAGCGACTGAACTGAACTGAAGCATTTTGGATATCACATTAAAAAAATTTGTAGCTGCCATTGTTTTTTACCATTTAGTCCCCCTCTTAAACTACAGTATGGGGTTCAGCTCAGTTCAGTCGCTCAGTCGTGTCTGACTCTTTGCAATCCCATGAATCACAGCAGGCCAGGCTTCCCTGTCCATCACCAACTCCGAGTTTATTCAAACTCATGTCCTTCAAGTTGGTGATGCCATCCAGCCATCTCATCCTCTGTCGTCCCCTTCTCCTGCCTCCAATTCCTCCCAGCATCAGAGTCTTTTCCAATGAGTTAAATCTTCGCATGAGGTGGCCAAAGTATTGTAGTTTCAGCTTTAGTATCATTCTTTCCAATGAAATCCCATGGCTGATCTCCTTTAGAATGAGCTGGTTGGAACTGCTTTCAGTCCAAGGGTCTCTCAAGAGCCTTCTCCAACACCACAGTTCAAAAGCATCAGTTCTTTGGTGCTCAGCTTTCTTCACAGTCCAACTCTCAAATCCATACACGACCACTAGAAAAACCATAGCCTTGACTAGACAGACCTTTGTTGGCAAAGTAATGTCTCTGCTTTTGAATATGCTATCTAGGTTGGTCACAACTTTCCTTCCAAGGAGTAAGCGTCTTTTAATTTCATGGCTGCAGTCACCATCTGCAGTGATTTTGGAGCTTAAAAAATAATGTTTCCACTGTTTCCCCATCTATTTCCCATGAAGTGATGGCACCAGATGCCATGATCTTCATTTTTTGAATGTTGAGCTTTAAGCCAACTTTTTCACTCTCTTCTTTCACTTTCATCAAGTATGGGGTTAGGTGACAGTTATGTAAACATACTTCGTGATGGGTACCCCTGCCATCACCTTGGTGAAAGTGGGACATTAACAGAGCTGTATCCTGGTGGAAACAGTTGGTTTACTTTCAAGAACCAGTTTTCCAACTCCTTTTCTGGTACAGAGCAGTTTATAACCTACACAGAGTTTTCTCAATGTCCAGGTGGTACCTGTAAGCAGAACTTATAGGAGCATTTTTCGATTCCTTAATTCTCTCACTTTTTGATTGTCACTGGCGTTAATAGTCAGTTTTTGGCTGTTAACAGTTAAGTTCATTTTCTTTTGATCTTTTGTGATAACTAGCTTTTAGAATATCTTCTTTACACAATACTAAAGTTTTCCTGAATTTGGCAATAAGGAGTTCATGATCTGAGCCACAGTCATCTTCAGTCTTGTTTTTGCTGACTGTATAGAGCTTCTCCATCTTCAGCTGGAAAGAATATAATCAATCTGATTTTGATGTTGACCACCTAGTGATGTCCATGTGTAGAGTTTTCTCTTGTGTTGTGGAAGAGGGTGTTTGCTATGACCCGTGTGTCTTCTTGGCAAAACTCTGTTAGGCTTTGCCTTGCTTCATTCCATATTCCAAGGCCAAATTTGCCTGTTACTCCAAGTGTTTCTTGACTTTTTACTTTTGCATTCCAGTCCCCTATAATGAAAAGGACATTTTTTTGGGTGTTAGTTCTAAAAGGTCTTGTAGGTCTTCATAAAACCGTTCAACTTCAGCTTCTTCAGCATTACTGGTTGGAGCATAGACTTGGATAACTGTGATATGAATGGTTTGCCTTGGAAATGAACAGAGATCATTCTGTCATTTTTGAGATTGCATCCAAGTACTGCATTTCGGACTCTTTTGTTGACCATGATGGCTACTCCATTTCTTCTGAGGGATTCCTACCCACAGTAGTAGATATAATGGTCATCTGAGTTAAATTCACCCATTCCAGTCCATTTTAGTTTGCTGATTCCTAGAATGTCAACAGTCACTCTTGCCATCTCTTGTTTGACCACTTCCAATTTGCCTTGATTCATGGATTTAACATTCCAGGTACCTATGTAATATTGCCCTTTACAGCACTGGACCTTGCTTCTATCACCAATCACATTCACAACTGGGTATTGTTTTTGATGCTTACTCCTTGTTAGGAAAGTTATGACCTAGATAGCATATACAAAAGCAGAGACGTTACTTTGCCGACTAAGGTCCATCAAGTCAAGGCTATGGTTTTTCCTGTGGTCATGTATGGATGTGAGAGTTGGACTGTGAAGAAGACTGAGCGCTGAAGAATTGATGCTTTTGAACTGTGGTGTTGGAGAAGACCCTTGAGAGTCCTTTGGACTGCAAGGAGATCCAACCAGTCCATTCTGAAGGAGATCAGCCCTGGGATTTCTTTGGAAGGAATGATGCTAAAGCTGAAACTCCAGTACTGTGGCCACCTCATGTGAAGAGTTGAGTCATTGGAAAAGACTCTGATGCTGGGAGGGATTGGGGGCAGGAGGAGAAGGGGATGACAGAGGATGAGATGGCTGGATGGCATCACCGACTCAACAGACGTAAGTTTGAGTGAACTGTGGGAGTTGGTGATGGACAGGGAGGCCTGGCGTGCTGCGATTCATGGGATCGCAAAGAGTTGGACACGACTGAGCGACTGAACTGAAAGCTTTCCTTCTAGCTGAAATCTGGGATTATTTATTATTTTTCCCCCAAATTCTTTTTTTTCCAGCTAAAGATTTACAGTACTGATTTGTTATCACCTTTACTATCCTTAATGTTCTCTTATTTGGATTCATCTTAACTTAGTAAATTTGAATGTTAAAATGGGAATATAAAGTAAACTTTTTTATGTGCTACACGTTCTTTATGAAAAATCCTACCTACATCTGTACCATTCTGTTTGTAACAAGCAGATTTATTTTGAAAGAGATAAGAAAATGCACCATACAATATAGAAATCCATGAAGATTTTCTTTAAATAAGTGTGTATTTGACTCATGAAGTAGATTTTTGTGTCTGATTTAAATTTTTGCATAAGAAATTTTTGAACCCAGAATTCACCACCATACCCAAGATTACACAGGAAGAAGACAGCTAGAAGATCTCTAAGAATATTTGTTTCAGATACATAATGAAAGCCAATATGGTACAACAGACCAGAGTTAAAATTACAAATACAGTATGTTTGGTAATCATTGGTATTTCTTACTAGATCTCGCAAAAATATTGTATGTCCTTTGTCAAGAAACTGAAGATGCTCTCTTTAAGCATGCATCACACAGCAGCTATGCACAGTATCAGCTTTTACTTTTGTAGCTTCCCAGAAAGATATTGATCTTTCAGTTTCAGTAATAGCTGAACTCTGGTTTGTTTTTTTTTGTACCTGAGGGAAAGGGAAAAGATGAACTGTATAAAAGGAACACCTCTTCTGTCTCCCATTGAGGTGGTTTTGGAAACTTGTCTGCATGTTAGGGCCAACTGGGAACTTCTAAGAAACACTCAAGCAAGGATACAGTTCCGACTCTGCTGTATCAGTGGAGCCTGGGCAAGTACGCTGGTAATGCCTTTCCAGGAAATTCTAGGAGTACAGATCCATCTCTTGTACCCTGCAGGTGTTACGTCTATAATTATGTTCATTAAATGGAAACAGATTGAAATATTCGGATGTTAGGAAATATACATGCACTTGCTACCAATAAGTATAACTGAACTAGGTTATTGAAAGAAAAAAATTGTATTTTAAATAAGAAAAAAAATTTCAAGTTCAATAAAAAACAAAAACAAACAATTTTAGCACCTATATTTTCTTACCACTGTAATTTGCAGTCAAGGTATATTCAAGGCAGCTCTTTATTGTAAACAAACAAGTTTTTAATTCTCATTAACTTTCCTTCTTTTTTCTCCCTAAAATGTTGATTTAGGAATTATTACACTCTTTAGATAGTCTCCACATAGCATTGAAGAATGTGATTTACTGTAACTTTCTATGGGTCTATTAAGAATTACGGGAACACGTCGACTAAATCCATATAGCTGGGCCCGTACTGAGTGGCTCATTTAATCTTGTTGTAAGCAATGATTTTGGAAGTCAAGATAGTTCAGGAACTTGGAATCAGACACACATGATAAATAAAATTTGGATTCTTCCTTGTGCAACTACTTAATCACACACAAAGCCATTTGCCTCACTAGGGTTTAGTTTTGTAATTTAGTAAATTGACGTAATAGCCCCTCAGAGATGCTGTTCATATTGACCTCTTAAGACGGTAATTTTTCTTGACCATGAAAACTGATATATTAATGCTATATAGTGAAACTGTCAGTATATCTTTTTTTCTCTGAGAAATGAACCTCATTATGGATATTTGCCAGAAGTTTAAAAAAGATAGCCTAACTTAAATTATCAGTAAGGACAATTAAGGATCTACCATGCAAGGCAATATAGCATATATATAAGTATACTCTCAAGTGATATAGTAGTAACTCTACAGCCTCACTAGTTTATACTATAATTAAAGAGACAAGAACATATAGGCAGCGAGCATTCCACAACAGTGGAATGTGCTCTGTGCAATGAGTAGAATTCAATAGAAGACACATTATTTTTCTATTGCCACTTTGTGTAATTACCACAAACCTAGCAGCTTGCTGCTGCTGCTAAGTCGCTTCAGTCGTGTCCGACTCTGTGCGACCCCAGAGACGGCAGCCCACCAGGCTCCCTGTCCCTGGGACTCTCCAGGCAAGAACACTGGAGTGGGTTGCCATTTCCTTCTCCAGTGCATGAAAGTGAAAAGTGAAAATGAAGTCGCTCAGTTGTGTCTGACTCTTAGCGACCCCATGGACTGCAGCCCACCAGGCTCCTCTGTCCACAGGATTTTCTAGGCAAGAGTACTGGAATGGGGTGCCATTGCCTTCTCAGACCTAGCTGCTTAAAACAATGCAAATTTATTATCTTAGAGTCATTGTGTCATATGTATCATTGTGCAAAAATCATTGTGTCAGCAGAGTCATGCTCCTTTTTGAAACTTCCAGAAGAGAGTCTGTTTTTCTCTTTTTTCAGCTTCTAGAAGCCACCTGATTTTCTTGGCTCACAGCCACCATCTTCCATCAACAAAAGCCAACAACATCAGACTGAATCCTTATCATACTGCCAAACAGCTCTGTCTTTCTTTTCTGCCTCTTTCTTCCACTTCTAAAGACCCTTGTGATTACATTGGACCTACTTGGAAAAATCAGAATAACCTCCCATCTCAGTGTCAGCTGATTACGAACCTTTACTCCATCAGTAAACATGATTCCTCTTTTCCATATAAGCTAACATTCATAGTTTCCAGTAATTAGGCTATAGGCATCTTTGGCAGTAGAGGGGAGAGTGGAGGAAGGACCTGGGGACATTATTCTGCACACCACGAAAGGTATGTAAGAAGGAGCACTGGGCTGGAGAGAAAGATGCATCTGAGAAAGTATTTTGCGATCAAATTGTAGAGGCTCTAAGGAGGCTTTTAGAGTTTATGTAGAAGATCATTAGAAGCGTTTGGCTGAAGAGAGAAATGATCAAAAAAGGCAGGATAAGAAGGTGAAGGAAAAAGGACTGTGCAAAGGAAATAGGAAGAAAAGTGGACCAGATGCAAGAGACCAAAGATGGGCTCTGGCTGTGTCTCAGGTGCCTGATAGTAAAGACTTGGGCCAGTGCAAGGGAAGCAAGAATCACTGATAGAGTCTGGAAGCTAGGATGTGAAAGTAAACACACATGCCTCTGGGGGAGCAAACCTGAGCTCCTGTCTTGGATATTCTGTCATTCTACGTTTTAATCAGGTCGTCAAGTAATTCATTTGCACGTTAAAGGTTGATAGCCATTGTCTAGGGCTAGCAACTAAAACTGAAAAATCTCTCCGGAACAAATAAACTCATATTTGAAGGTGGTTAAGGTCAGTGTGGCTTTTGGGATTTTTAAGGGAGAAAATTGAGCAACAGTCACCTAGAACAAGCATTAGGCAATATTTTAATGAGACAAGTTAGTAATTATACATCTTTAAAAGAGATAAGAATATTTTAAAAATCTTACAAAAAATACTAAATGTTGCATTGTGATTAGTAAAAGACAAAATCTGTTATTACTGATATGTAGAATCTAAAAAATAAGTGAATGAATATAACAAACAGAAACAGGTTCATGGATAGAACAAACTAATGATTACAGAGAAATGGACAACATAGTGGAAGGAATTGAGAGATGCAAACTATTATGTATAAAATAAGCTGCAATGATATATTGTACAGCAATGAAAATATAGGCCAATATTTTATATTTCATAATAACTGTAACTGAAGTGTAATCTATACATATATTGAATCACTAAACCTGGAACTGATATAATATTACAAATAAGTTATATGTCAATTTAAAAAAGCTTAGGGAAAAAAATTCATTCGCTTAATAAATATTTATTATCTAACTTGTGCTAGTCACTGTTTAAGGCGTTTCAAATACATCCAAAAATAAAACAATCAAAAACAAAATACTAAATGCTAGTCTAATCAAAGAATTTAACTTCTAACTTTTGATAATACTTATATCTCCATATAGTATAAACCACAATCATAGCTTTTGGGTGAATGATCATATATACTAGTATATAACATGATTATATAAATTTAGAATATATACCATTTAGTCATCAAAAAAGCAAAGATGTTGGCCTAGTTCATAACAGGGTCATTGCTGGCTTCTATATGGGAAGGGTCTTATGAATTGGTTTGTCAGATCTGAGGTTTAAGCGCTTTCTTTTATAGAAAATTAAATTCTCATTTACGAATGTCCTACCACAAGACTCATCTTTATCATTCATTTACTGGATATTACTGAGAATGATCTATTTTCAATATACTATTTCAATATACACTCAACTGTAGATTGCTTTTATATTTAAAATATATAGTTCTATAGTAATTATCAATTTAATACATATACAAAATTACAAAATAATTGTTTAAAATACTAATTCCCCACTAGCAATCCAAAACAAACACAGTTCCACCGGGAAGTAAGCACACTCTAAGCAGATTTTATTGTGTACCAACATAAGAAACAGTAGTAAAATAAGAATTATCTTTATGATATGATAAGCATGCCTTGTTTCAAAAAATTCTGGGCATTCTTGTATTTTGTAAGAGACATTAGAGATACTTTCTTGAATGGAAGATTTTGCTGGAGTTTTATTGTCCCCTGCCCCAAAAGATTGTTGTGGAGAAACGCTTTGGTTTTATCAGCAAGTTGTATAGCTAAACTAAGCACCATGATGTTTTTGTGCACATAATTAAAGATAAAGATGCTGGTAATAGAGAGTATGTAATTACTCTCTAGAATAATAAAGTAATATCCTCTCTAGAGGATAAAGAGGGGATTAGAGTTAGACAAGAGTCCCTTCCCCCAACCTTGTCCTCAGATTCCTTGAATCTTCTCTTATATTTAACATGAACTGAACAGTGAACCTCTGTCAATTCATCAATCATTTTGAGACAGCAGAGCACAAGATTGTTAACAAACTTGTTGGAGCATCTCAAAAGAAACGTGCTATTGAAAATACATTAAGAAGGAATACGCCCAGATAATGACAGAAGAGAAGGAGGTATACACATGTTCAACAGAGTCTAAGCCACTAAACATTTCAACACTACCGTCAGCGTTCAAGAGAAGCCTTATAGAGTCCTCCACGTGCACATTCTGAGCTGTTAATTTTTTAGGAAATGCTGACTCCAAGGCTCTCACTTAGAGAATTCTGGTTTGACATAATCAGTTCTGGTTGATGTGTCCTTAGATACCATGTCATGAGCCGACTGTACACAATGCTATCTATTCCAGCTGATTGGTCTTTGCCAACCTTTGTCGCAAGCCTGGATGCCTGATTACAAGCAGCATTCAGCGCACTGATTAGGCTCAGCGGCCCAAACGCTTTTAGAGCCAGGCTTCTCAGCCCTGGGAAAGAAAACACGGCCATGCAGCTAAAATCCGCAAACCTATCTCTATAGACGTAGCCTGGTTGGGGACACAGATCATGAAACTATTAGTAGTGAAAATTTAAAGAAATCTTATGCTTGTTATATTTAGAGTTGACAGAGGAACTTATACAACATGTAACATAAATCAAAGATGAAAGGCTAATCACAGTTTAAGCTTAACTTAGTCTGTGCCCTTCATTTCCCCTAATTTTTTCCCTAGTTTCTGTTAACTACTTTTCTATTATTATATTTAAAACTGCTCTGTTCATGTTATAGTTTGAGGCCATTCTTTTTGCTGTTACTGTTAGGAAATTTGGCACACTAGTGTTGACTGTAAGTTAAGCAAGTTTCTACAATGTGACCAGTTTAAATGATAAAAGTCAAATAATGAAAACAGTTATTATAAATAATGCATATTATATTGCATTATTTGTTATAATTAATATAATTATATTGCATTATTTATTATAATGCATATTATAAAACTTTATAACTAAATTTCATCATGAATCATTTAGAATGAATGCATGTACTTAATATCTGCCTCAAAAATATCACAAAAATGTAAACTTATTAACAGATATATTGAGTGTCTTTGTATAAAAAGCCATGCAGCATAGAAAAAGGATAATGAAAACAAATGTAATCATAGCACCTCCCCTACTGGGATGTACATGATATCATAGTGATTTCTGATCTGACACTTCTAGGACTCCCATCCCCTTCTTTCTCTCCTTCAAAAAGATCTAATGGTTATAGAAAATAAAACTTTAGTAGGAATCATATACGTACCTGTTTGAAGTCTCCATAGGCTAATTAAAATGTCAAGCGAAGCAACCTTGATACTAGGTGCTTTATATATATAACACAGTTAACCCCCACAGTCACATTATGTGAGTATCACTCCCCCCCCCCCCACCCCATCTATAACAGATGAGGAAGAGAGGATAGAAAGGTTAAATAAGGTGTTCATGATTACATGGCTAGTAAGTTGCAGAGCCAGGATAGAAAACCAGTCTTCAGCTTTCATATTCTGCACAGGGGTGCTATACCATCTCTTGAGTCTTTTGTCCTTGACTCTATTCATGATTATCAGAATCTTCAGAGCTTCTTGATGGCTCAGTGGTAAACAGTCCACTTGCCAATGCAGGAGATACAGGTTTGATTCCTGACCTGGGAAGGTCCCATATAGCATGGAACACCATGGCTGAGCCTGTGCTCTAGAGCCTAGAAACTGCAACTACTGAACCCATCTACCACAACTGCTGAAGCCCACACTGCCACAAGAAGCCCGTGCTCCACAGCTGGAGGGTGGCCTCCATTCACTGCAACTAGAGAAAAGCCCAGCAAAGTATAGCAAAGACCCAGCAAAGTCAAACACAAAAGTAAATCAATAAAATAAAAGAATCTTCAGTTGACTCTTAATTAGGGAGAAAAAAATGAGAACTAAGTTCTTACTCAGTGTGAATGAATTCTCTACATGGACATTATTATTATATTATTTTTTTCCAAATTTCAAAGTTCATGAACTGAGGGACAAGCAAAAAAAGATTTTTGTTGTAAAAAAAAAAAAGTTGTAAATATTGGTTACTGTGGAAGTGATTGGCTCACTTATTTTGGAGAGGTTATTATATCATTTGACTATGTATATCCATTTTGGAAGTAAAAAAAAATATTGTATTAGGAGGAAAAATAAAGATTTCAGTTCTTTTTATCTCAGAAAGAAGAGACAGAATAGAAATACCATTTCAGAGACCTCTGAAGAATCACCCTGAGAATAGTCCCTCTAATCACACAATTCCCAAGAGCTCGTGAAATGCTGGCACTGGGAGATGGAAGTTTCAGCTTTATTCTAAGGACCAATCTGACATGAGAAAGTAGGTAACAGCATATTTTTCTTCTCTCCATTTTCTCAAGCTCTTCCTTTAATTATTCCCCAAATGATATTTAAATCAAGCTCAGAGATCCAAATAGCTGTCTTATCCTGTTTGAAAATTGACTTTCACAAGTAAAGTCATCAGTTTTGAGTTTATAACACCAAAATTCTAGGTCTAAATTATGAGAAGGGCTGACTCCACTTAAGTCTCTAATTTTTTTTAAAGTATTTCCTTTGGTAATTTAACATTCAGCTTTCTTGACTCTCCTTTCATGCAGAGTCATGCAGGCATAAATCCCATATCCCATAAAACTCCTGCTTACCTCTCTTGCCTTCTGTTGTCCCCCTTCAGATTTGCACAATGTCATTTCTTTATATAGACTCATTTGCACACGGAGCTTCATTACAACCTCTAGAATAAGAAAACGGCCTTAACTCATGTATATGCTCAGACTTTTTATACTTTCAAGCATTATCCAGATGATATCAGTGATAACAGTTCCATAACAATTGCCAGTTTGAAATATGTAAGCAATATCTTCCAAAATGCACAAATTACAAAACATCCTTGCTGAACAAATATTCAATTATATTTAAAATGGACACATTTCTTTATATATGAAATAAATGTATTTCCCTTGGATATATACAAAGAATGTGTGCAAAAGAGAGGGTTATAAACAAACAAAAATATCATACACACAAAAATTTATGATGCCTATTTACTTACAGAGATAGAAGGAAGAAGAGAGAGAGGGAAAAGAGGTTAAAAGGAGAGAGGAAGAAGGAAAGAAAGAAGGCTATCTGTGTCAAAAAAATCAATTGTAATGACTAGATGTATGCCTCATTAATAGAATGTCCCCATCATATGAGATACATATTATACAGCTGACGGAATAAAGTACAGGGTGCAAATGTAGTTAGAATTTAACTTGCTTATGGATGTTTGATTAAGTATTTAATCAATTATATTCTTATTTCTTGTCTAAGATATGATGAGAAATATTTACCTTTCTTGTTTCATCTGAACTTACTATGAAGTGAAGTCGCTCAGTCTTGTTCGATGCTTTGTGACCCCATGAACTGTAGCCTACTGGGCTCCTCCATCCATGGGATTTTCCAGGCAAGAATACTGGAGAGGGTTGCCATTTCCTTCTCCAGAGGATTATCCCAACCCAAGGCTCGAACCCGAGTCTCCCCCAGTGTAGACAGATGCTTTACCATCTGAGCCACGAACTTACTATAGGTTTATAATATTCATGACCTCTAAGCGAAGATATGAAACAATACATCATCCTCACACGTATGCCATCAAAATATAATAATAATTCAAGATATTTACACAAATTTGGTTCATGTCATGCTGGAATTATACCTGACTCTTTAAACACTGCCAAATCTTTATATCTGATTATATTTTTAATTTAAATTTATTATCTCTGATGATTTTTTTCTTTCATCCTTAAATCTATTCAGGTTGTAAAGCATCTGGGAAAATGGAAGTAATAAGTGACATGACCTAGTTTGACAGATTCTTACTTAAGGTCCAGCTTCTGTTCCCTATGCTATAAGGCAAGGAACACCTGATAAAAGAGCTTTATTTATGCATATATTCACACACACCTTATATATTTAACCATATTGATATCTAATATATACATAAACATATCTATACACTTATAATGCTCAAAACGGTGATTAATGGTTGAAATAAAGTATCTTAATACCTTATCAAGACATATTAAATGAAATAGTACTAACTTAACCCACACATTATGAGAATAAACAGTTTAACTTTTATTGAAAATATAACAAAACTTTAAATAGATACTCATATAAATAGACTTGTTAGTATTATTGAACTAAAGGGCACTTTACTTTTGGCAAAAACTTTTCAGACCAGCCGAAGAATAAATCATATTAATTACTTCTTATCCACTCAAATTTTCCTGTTGAATGTAATAAAACAATCTCAGAAATTCTAATCTCAAAAGTTTATTCTACCCTCTTCAATATGATATTCATTTAGTTGTTTGCCTTGGTAATAATGTTAACCTTTTGAACATCAGCTAAATTCTAAACTACCAGAGTCCAGTGAACAGTGCTTAGATGGGAAATTTTATAACAAATGTGGAGACACTTGGAAGAGTATTGGGCAAGACTGAATTGCATCATATCAATATACTGATATTAAGTGAAAAATTCAATTGAGAAAAATCAGGATTACAAACTATAAGTGAGACTTCTATAAATATTAGACACTTTGGGGCCATATGAGCAAGAAAATAAAACTTAGAGATAAAGATTGAGATCATGATAGTTTTATTTCCAACATATTTCCAAGAGAAGCCTTAGAGAAAAAAAGAAAAGCAAGATATATATATATATATATTTCCCCCTATTTGAGCTTCATGAACATTTTAGAGGCTTCCGTTTTTCAAGATTTCTTAGCTAAGAATATGTAAACCCAATGAACTTCATTAAATGTAAAAAGTAATCTGTAGATGTTGTAGCAATGCAAATTTAAAAACATTCAAGTTGAAATGCAGGTTTATACCAACACAATTTCAAAAAGAAAAAAATGGAATAGGATAAAAACATCACTGACACTTTTAAAATCTATACTTGGCTTTATATTTCAAATATCAATGGTATATACAATCTTGGTCTTAATCTGGAAGACCAGATTCAGTAATAATGAGCAAAGTTTGAACAATTTGGTGAGTGATTAGATTCATGTTGAACACTGTTCATTCCCTCTTCATTAACCATTTCATACCTTACAGTCTCAATAGTATATATATCTCTGACCCTTAAAGATTATGAAACAGAGTTCAAAAGGCATTTATTAATTTATCTTTACATATAGTGATTGGCCATAAAAATCAGTATTATTTGAACATGTAACAGATATGGCTTTGCAAGACTCCTAGTCATTTTTCATCAACATGTCTATATTGTTTAATAGTTGGTTTAACTTTGTCTAATTTATCATTTTAAAGAAGAACACATTATACAGAAGTATGTAATATGACTCTTGGTGACTTCATGGACTGTAGGTCACCAGACTTCTCTGTCCATGGGATTCTCCAGGGAAGAATATTGGAGTGGGTTATCATGTCCTCCACCAGAGGATCTTTCCAACCCAGGGATTGAACCCTTGTCTCCCGCATCTTAGGCAGATTCTTTACCATCTGAGCCACCAGGGAAGCACAAATTATTTTTTGTATTATTTAAAAGAAATGCAGTTATAGAAAAGTCTCAGTTCAATTCAGTCACTCATGCATGTTTGATTCTTTGCAAACCGAGGGACTACAGCACCCAGGCCTCCCTGTCCATCACCAACTCCCGGAGATGACTCAAACCCATGTCCATTGAGTTAGTGCTCTGTCCAAATGTCTCATCCTCTGGTGCCCCCTTCTCTTCATGTCCTCAATCTTTCCCAGCATCAGGGTATTTTATATGAGTGTGTTCTTCACATCACGTGGCCAAAGTATTTGGTTTTCAGCTTTGACTGTGTGGATCACAATAAACTGTGGAAAATTCTGAAAGAGATGGGAATACCAGACCACCTAACTTGCCTCTTGAGAAATCTGTATGCAGGTCAGGAGGCAACAGTTAGAAGTGGACATGGAACAACAGACTGGTTTCAAATAGGAAATGGAGTATGTCAAGGCTGTATATTGTCACCCCTGCTTCTTTAACGTCTATGCAGAGTACATCACGAGAAATGCTGGACTGGAAGAAACACAAGCTGGAATCAAGATTGCTGGGAGAAATATCAATAACATCAGATATGCAGATGACACCACCCTTATGGCAGGAAGTGAAGAGGATCTTCAAAGCCTCTTGATGAAAGTAAAAGTGGAGAGTGAAAAAGTTGGCTTAAAGCTCAACATTCAGAAAATGAAGATCATGGCATCCGGTCCCATCACGCCTGGGAAATAGATGGAGAAACAGTGGAAACAGTGTCAGACTTTATTTTGGGGGGCTCCAAAATCACTGCAGATGATGACTGCAGCCATGAAATTAAAAGACGCTGACTCCTTGGAAGAAAAGTTATGACCAACCTAGATGGTATATTCAAAAGGAAAGACATTACTTTGCCGACTAAGGTCCATCTGGTCAAAGCTATGGTTTTTCCTGTGGTCACGTATGGATGTTCGAGTTGGACTGTGAAAAAGGCTGAGAGAGCCGAAGAATTGATGCTTTTGAACTGTGGTGTTGGAGAAGACTCTTGAGAGTCCCTTGGACTGCAAGGAGATACAACCAGTCCATTCTGAAGGAGATCAGCCCTGGGATTTCTTTGGAAGGAATGATGCTAAAGCTGAAACTTCAGTACTTTGGCCACCTCATGAGAAGAGTTGACTCATTGCAAAAGACTCTGATGCTCGGAGGAATTGGGAGCAAGAGGAGAAGGGGATGACAGAGGATGAGATGGCTAGATGGCATCACTGGCTCGATGGACATTAGTTTGAGTGAACTCCGGAACTTGGTGATGGACAGGGAGGCCTTGCATGCTGCAATTCATGGGGTCGCAAAGAGAAGGACATGACTGAGTGATTGAAATTAACTGAACTACACCCTCTTCTTTCATTTTCATCATGAGGCTCTTCAGTTCTTCATTTTCTTCCATAAGAGTGGTGTCATCTGCATATCTGAGGTTATTGATATTTCTCCTGGCAATTTTGATTTAAGCTGTACTTTATCCAGCCCAGTGTTTCTCATGATGTACTCTGCATAGAAGTTAACTACAACCTTGACTTACTCCTTTCCAGATTTGGAACCAGTCTGTGGTTCCATGTCCAGATCTCAATGTTACTTCTGGACCGGCATACAGATTTCTCAGAAGGCAGGTCAGGTGGTCTGGTATTCCCATCTCTTTTATATATATATATATATTTCCCCCTATTTGAGCTTCATGAACATTTTAGAGGCTTCCGTTTTTCAAGATTTCTTAGCTAAGAATATGTAAACCCAATGAACTTCATTAAATGTAAAAAGTAATCTGTAGATGTTGTAGCAATGCAAATTTAAAAACATTCAAGTTGAAATGCAGGTTTATACCAACACAATTTCAAAAAGAAAAAAATGGAATAGGATAAAAACATCACTGACACTTTTAAAATCTATACTTGGCTTTATATTTCAAATATCAATGGTATATACAATCTTGGTCTTAATCTGGAAGACCAGATTCAGTAATAATGAGCAAAGTTTGAACAATTTGGTGAGTGATTAGATTCATGTTGAACACTGTTCATTCCCTCTTCATTAACCATTTCATACCTTACAGTCTCAATAGTATATATATCTCTGACCCTTAAAGATTATGAAACAGAGTTCAAAAGGCATTTATTAATTTATCTTTACATATAGTGATTGGCCATAAAAATCAGTATTATTTGAACATGTAACAGATATGGCTTTGCAAGACTCCTAGTCATTTTTCATCAACATGTCTATATTGTTTAATAGTTGGTTTAACTTTGTCTAATTTATCATTTTAAAGAAGAACACATTATACAGAAGTATGTAATATGACTCTTGGTGACTTCATGGACTGTAGGTCACCAGACTTCTCTGTCCATGGGATTCTCCAGGGAAGAATATTGGAGTGGGTTATCATGTCCTCCACCAGAGGATCTTTCCAACCCAGGGATTGAACCCTTGTCTCCCGCATCTTAGGCAGATTCTTTACCATCTGAGCCACCAGGGAAGCACAAATTATTTTTTGTATTATTTAAAAGAAATGCAGTTATAGAAAAGTCTCAGTTCAATTCAGTCACTCATGCATGTTTGATTCTTTGCAAACCGAGGGACTACAGCACCCAGGCCTCCCTGTCCATCACCAACTCCCGGAGATGACTCAAACCCATGTCCATTGAGTTAGTGCTCTGTCCAAATGTCTCATCCTCTGGTGCCCCCTTCTCTTCATGTCCTCAATCTTTCCCAGCATCAGGGTATTTTATATGAGTGTGTTCTTCACATCACGTGGCCAAAGTATTTGGTTTTCAGCTTTGACTGTGTGGATCACAATAAACTGTGGAAAATTCTGAAAGAGATGGGAATACCAGACCACCTAACTTGCCTCTTGAGAAATCTGTATGCAGGTCAGGAGGCAACAGTTAGAAGTGGACATGGAACAACAGACTGGTTTCAAATAGGAAATGGAGTATGTCAAGGCTGTATATTGTCACCCCTGCTTCTTTAACGTCTATGCAGAGTACATCACGAGAAATGCTGGACTGGAAGAAACACAAGCTGGAATCAAGATTGCTGGGAGAAATATCAATAACATCAGATATGCAGATGACACCACCCTTATGGCAGGAAGTGAAGAGGATCTTCAAAGCCTCTTGATGAAAGTAAAAGTGGAGAGTGAAAAAGTTGGCTTAAAGCTCAACATTCAGAAAATGAAGATCATGGCATCCGGTCCCATCACGCCTGGGAAATAGATGGAGAAACAGTGGAAACAGTGTCAGACTTTATTTTGGGGGGCTCCAAAATCACTGCAGATGATGACTGCAGCCATGAAATTAAAAGACGCTGACTCCTTGGAAGAAAAGTTATGACCAACCTAGATGGTATATTCAAAAGGAAAGACATTACTTTGCCGACTAAGGTCCATCTGGTCAAAGCTATGGTTTTTCCTGTGGTCACGTATGGATGTTCGAGTTGGACTGTGAAAAAGGCTGAGAGAGCCGAAGAATTGATGCTTTTGAACTGTGGTGTTGGAGAAGACTCTTGAGAGTCCCTTGGACTGCAAGGAGATACAACCAGTCCATTCTGAAGGAGATCAGCCCTGGGATTTCTTTGGAAGGAATGATGCTAAAGCTGAAACTTCAGTACTTTGGCCACCTCATGAGAAGAGTTGACTCATTGCAAAAGACTCTGATGCTCGGAGGAATTGGGAGCAAGAGGAGAAGGGGATGACAGAGGATGAGATGGCTAGATGGCATCACTGGCTCGATGGACATTAGTTTGAGTGAACTCCGGAACTTGGTGATGGACAGGGAGGCCTTGCATGCTGCAATTCATGGGGTCGCAAAGAGAAGGACATGACTGAGTGATTGAAATTAACTGAACTACACCCTCTTCTTTCATTTTCATCATGAGGCTCTTCAGTTCTTCATTTTCTTCCATAAGAGTGGTGTCATCTGCATATCTGAGGTTATTGATATTTCTCCTGGCAATTTTGATTTAAGCTGTACTTTATCCAGCCCAGTGTTTCTCATGATGTACTCTGCATAGAAGTTAACTACAACCTTGACTTACTCCTTTCCAGATTTGGAACCAGTCTGTGGTTCCATGTCCAGATCTCAATGTTACTTCTGGACCGGCATACAGATTTCTCAGAAGGCAGGTCAGGTGGTCTGGTATTCCCATCTCTTTCAGAATTTTCCACAGTTTGTTGTGATCTACACAGTCAAAGGCTTTGACATAGTCAATAAAGCAGAAGTATAAGTTTGTCTGGAACACTCTTGCTTTTTGAATTTCTTTTTCTTGGGAATGGTTTTGATCCCTGTCTCCTGTACAATGGCACAAACCTCTGTCTATAAGTTCATCAGGCATAGTTTATCTGTCTATAAGATCTAGTCCCTTAAATCTATTTCTCACTTCCACTGTATAATCATAAGGAATTTGATTTAGGTCATATCTGAATGATCTAGTGATTTTCCCCACTTTCAATTTGGCATTAAGTAACTCATGATCTGAGGCACAGTCAGCTCCTGGCCCTGTCTTTGTTAACTGTATAGAGCTTCTCCATTTTGACAGCAAAGAATATAATCATTCTGAATACAGTGTTAGACATCTGGTGGTGTCCATGTGTAGAGTTTTGTCTTGTGTTGTTGGAAGAGGGTGTTTGCTATGATCAGTATATTCTCTTGGCAAAACTCTATTAGCCTTTGCCCTGACTCATTCTGTACTCCAAGGCCAAATTTGCCTATTCCTCCAGGTGTTTCTTGACTTTTCACTTTTGCATTCCAGTCCCCTATAATGAAAAGGACATCTCTTTTGGGTGTTAGTTCTAAAAAGTTTTGTAGGTCTTCATAGAATCATTCAACTTCAGCTTCTTTAGCATTATTGTTCTGGGCATAGACTTGGATTACCATGGTATTGAATGGTTTGCCTTGGAAACGAACAGAGATCATTCTTTTATTTTGGAGATTGTATCCAAGTACTGCCTTACAGACTCTTAAAATGACTATGATGGCTACGCCATTTCTTCTAAAGGATTCCTGCCCACAGTAGTAGATATAATTGTCATCTGAATTAAAGTCACCCATTTCAGTCCATTTTAGTTTGCTGATTTCTAGAATGTCCACTTCACTCTTGCCATCTCCTGTTTGAGCACTTCCAATTTGCCTTGATACATGGACTTAACATTCCAGGTTCCTATGCAATATTGCTCTTTACAGCTTCGGACCTTGCTTTTATCACTAGTTACATCCACAACTGGGTGTTGTTTTTGCTTTGGCTCCATTCCTTTATTCTTTCTGGAGTTATTTTTCCACTGATCTCCAGTAGCATACTGTGTACCTACTGACTTGGGGAGTTCATCTTTCAGGGTCTTATCTTTTTGCCTTTTCATATTGTTCATGGGGTTCTCAAGGCAGGAATACCGAACTGGTTTGTCATTCCTTTCTCCAGTGGACCACATTCTGTCAGATCTCTCCACCATGACCCCTCCATCTTGGGTGGCCCCACAGGGCATGACTTAGTTTCACTGAGTTAGACAAGGCTGTGGTCCATGTGATCATATTGGCTAGTTTTTTGTGATTGTGGTTCAATTTGTCTTCCATCTGATGCCCTCTCTTAGTGCCTACCACCTTTTTGGGTTACTCTTACCTTGGACTTAGGGTATCTCTTCACAGCTGCTCCAGCAAAGTGCAGCTGTTTCTCCTGTGCCATGCAGCCAGCTGTCTGAGGAGGCCTTACAAATAGCTGTGAAAAGAAGAGAAGAGGAAAGCAAAGGAGAAAAGGAAAGATATACCCATTTTAATGAAGAGTTCCAAAGAAGAGAAAGGTGAGATAAGAAAACCCTCCTCAGTGATCAATGAAAAAAAAATAAAGGAAAAGAATAGAATGGGTAAGACTAGAGAGATTTTAAAGAAAGTTAGAGATACCAAGGGAACATTACATGCAAAGATGGGCTCGATAAAGGACAGAAATGGTATGGACCTAATGGAAGCAGAAGACAATAAGAAGAGGTGGCAAGAATACACAGAGAAACTGTACAAAAAAGATCTACATGACCCAAATAATCAAAATGGTCACTGACCTAAAACCAGACACCTGGAATGAGAAGTCAAGTGGGCCTCAGGAAGCATCACTAGGAACAAAGCTAGTAGAGGTAATGGAAATTCACTTGAGCTATTTCAAATCCTAAAAGATGACGCTGTGAAAGTGCTTCACTCAATATGTCAGAAAATTTGGAAAACTCAGCAGTGGCCATATAATTGGAAAAGGTCAGTTTTCATTCCAATCCCAAGGAAAGGCAACGCCAAAGATTGCTCAGACTACCACGCAACTGCACTCATCTCACATGCTAGTAAAGTAATGCTCAAAATTGCCCTAGCCAGGCTTCAGCAATATGTGAACCATGAACTTCCACATGTTCAGGCATGTTTTAGAAAAGGCAGAGGAACCAGAGATCAAATTGCCAACATCTGCTGGATCATAAAAAAAACCAAGAATGTTCCAGAAAAACATATCTTTCTGCTTTGTTGACTATGCCAAAGCCTTTGACTGTGTGGATCACAATAAACTGTGGAAAATTCTGAAAGAGATGGGAATACCAGACCACCTAACCTGCCTCTTGAGAAACCTGTATGCAGATCAGGAAGCAACAGTTAGAACTGGACATGAAACAACAGACTGGTTCCAAATAGGAAAAGGAGTACATCAAGGTGGTATATTGTCACCCTGCTTCTTTAATTTATATGCAGAGTACATCATGAGAAATGCTGGGCTGGAAGAAGCGCAAGCTGGAATCAAGATTGCCAGGAAAAATATCAATAACCTCAGATATTCAGACGACACTACTTTTATGGCAGAAAGTGAATGCAAACTAAAGAGCTCTTGATGAAAGTGAAAGAGGAAAGTGAAAAAGTGGCTTACAACTCAACATTCAGAAAATTAAGATCATGGCATTCAGTCCCATCACTTCATGGCAAATAGATGGGGAAACAGTGAACACAATGGCTGACTTTATTTTTGGGGCTCCAAGATTGCTGCAGATGGTGATTGCAGCCATGAAATTAAAAGACGCCTACTCCTTGGAAGGAAAGTTCTGACCAACCTAGATAGCATATTGAAAAGCAGAGACATTACTTTGCCAACAAAGGTCTGACTAGTCAAAGCTATGGTTTTTCCAGTGGTCATGCATGGATGTGAGAGTTAGACTGTGAAGAAAGCTGAGTGCCGAAGAATTGATGCTTTTGAACTATGGTGTTGGAGAAGACTCTTGAGAGTCCCTTGGACTGCAAAGAGATCCAACCAGTCTATGCTAAATGAGATCAGTCCTGGGTGTTCATTGGAAGATCTGTTGTTGAAGCTGAAACTCCAATGCTTTGGCCATTTGATGTGGAGTTGACTCATTGGAAAAGACCCTGATGCTGGGAAAGATTGAAGGCCAGAGGAGAAGGGGATAACAGAGAATGAGATGGTGGATGGCATCATTGACTCAAGGGACATGAGTTTGGGTAAACTCTGAGTTGGTGATGAACAGGGAGGCCTGGCATGCTGTGGTTCATGGGATTGCAAAGATTCTGATATGACTGAGTGCCTGAAGTGAATTGAACTTGCTTTTTGAGTATACAATAGATATTGGCAATTTGATATCTGATTCCTCCGCCTTTTCTAAATCCCGCTTGGATATCTGGAAGTTCAACGTTCATGTACTGTTGAAGCCTGGCTTGGAGAATTTTGAGCATTACTTTGCTAGTGTGTGTGATGAGTGCAATTGTGCAGTAGTTTGAGCATTCATTGGCACTCCCTTTCTTTGGGATTGGAATGAAAACCGTCCTTTTCCAGTCCTGTGCCACTGCTGAATTTTCCAAATTTGCTGGCAATCTGAGTGCAGCACTTTCACAGCATCATCTTTTAGGAACTGAAATAGCTCAGCTGGCATTTCATCACCTCCACTAGCTTTGTTCATTATGTGCCATCCCTAAAAGCTGCAACATTTTAGAGGTATTAATTTTAGTTAAACATCAGCATAAATTGACAGTAGAAATTCAGAAGCAGCTTTTTATTCAATTTTCATTTATATTATCTTAGTTTGTTTTTTATCTGTTTTCTAGAAAATGTTAATTAATCGCTAATATTTATGTATGAATAACTCTACTTTTTTAAGGACTCTTGTCATGCTAAACTAGTTTATAATATTTTATCTCTCCCTGATATATATTATTTGAGTTAACTTAGTCACCTGCAGTTTAAGACTAGGCAGCCTAGCGAATGGGCAAACTTTAACAAAGCAATGACATACCTAGAAGAAAGTAACAGGAACTCATCAAATACCTCTGCTCTCTTTCAAGGATTATGTAGTTAATAAGTTAGTTAGGAAAATTACAATAGAATAAATGTAGATTCTAAAAAGATACTAATTCTCCATGCACTTAAATATAAGAGGCCAGGTGATTTGGTATTGAAGTTAAGATGCTTTTGGTGATCTAGCATTTGGGTTTTGCTCTTAATTCTGTAACTTTCTGTTCAACTTGCTTTACCTGTCTGAGACTCAACTGAAAAATGGAAATAATAATATATCTTTCTCAGGCTGCAGTGAATGTGGAATAAAATAATCTGTATGTACAGCTGTATATAAAACTCTTGGTGGAATGCTTAGCATAAAATAGTCATAATCGTTGTTATCAACCTAAAAAATACCTCATTCTTAAGAAGGAAGGGTAAAGAGGTCAATAAGTAGAGGCAGCATTTGGCTTCAAATCAACATAATTTGCCATGTCTCTTGAGATTTTTTATAATATCTATGCTTTGGTGGTAGATGCCACTATCATGTTATTATGAAGGATTTGCAAAGCTCATCTGGTATCAACAGGAACAAATGCCTGGAGCATTTAATTATATCTGCACTGCTCACAGAGTGAGCTGAGAGTAACTGCCTTCTCACGCATAGGCAACGCTTCTCCATCTAAGCTGCTCTTCACATTTTCTTACTAGTCTTGGCCCCTACCTTACTAGCATCTTCTGGTAAATTATCCCCCTCTATCTTCTTATTTTTATCACTGAAATCTGAAGCTGGAAATATCCAACAGGTTTACTTCATGGCTCCTTAAAAATCTAAAGAAGAAAAAAAAGTATAGTATGTGATGTATGGCAAAACCAATACAGTATTGTAAAAAAAAAAAAAAAAGTACAGTATCAAGAAGAAAACAAACTCTTTCTACACTAATACTTGAGAGGACTTTTCTGGAAGACAGTATTTGTTTGTTCTTCTCAGGAGGCAAGTCTATTTTATACCTTTAACTATTGGCATTTACTAAGAACATATTATTACATCGGCGGAAAATATTGGCAGCAGGCCCTGGTAATCACAATTTTAGTCTGGTTTACAAGCTGTCTTTTTTTTTTTTTTTTTTCAGATTCTACATATAAATGATACCATACAGTATCCTTTCTCTGACTGGCTTATTTTACTTAGTGTAATGCCTTCTAGTTTAACTTATGTTGTCCAAATAGCAATATTTTTTCTTTTGTTTTTGGCTAAATAATATCTCATCCTATACATTTATATATATCAAAGAGAAATTGTATATAATATATATAATTCTTATATAATGATAATTTATGTAATTTGTTATATATATGACTATAATTTATATGTATACTATATATACAATTTTTTCATATATAAAAATTTATATGGTGAAATATTTTATATTTTTATATATATATATATATATATATATCTGCATTCATTCATTTGTTGATGGACACAGGTGGTTTCCATGTGGGTACTATGGATAATGAACATGGGGAAATATATATGCCTTTGAGATCCTGAGTTTGTCCCCTACAAGTATATACCCAGAAGCAGGATTGCTACATCATATTGTAGTTCCACTTTTAGCTTTTTGGAGGAAGTTCCATATTTCTCATCACCATGGCTGTATCAATATACACTGTACACTTTACAAGGGTTCCCTTTTCTCTACTCCCTCACCCACTGCTGATAAAGGTAGTAGTCTCATCTTTTTTAATATCAGCCATCCTAACAGGCATAAGGTGATATCTCATTGTGGTTTTGATTTGTATTTCCCAATTATTGGTGATGTTGAGGACCTTTCCACATATCTGTTGGCCATTTGTATAACTTCTTTGGAAAAAAAAATATATATATAAGGAACTCATATCTTAAGAGAAAAAACACAAATAATTTGATTAAAAAAATGAGCAAAGGATCTGAATTGAATGGTAGTTTTTTTTTAATTAATTAATTTATTTTTTTAATTACAATACTGTATTTGTTTTGCCATACATTGACGTGTATTAGCCACAGGTGAACACAATCTCCCAATGCCGAAGCCCCCTCCCACCTCCCACCCCACACCATCTACCTGAATTATCCTGTTCACCAGCCCCATGCATCCTGCCTCCTGCATTGAACATAGACTGGCGCTTTGTTTCTTACAAGATAGTATACGTTTCAATGCCCTTCTCCCAAACCATCCCACCCTTTCCCTCTCCCCCAGAGTCCAAAAGTCCATTCTATACCTCTGTGTCTCTTTTGTTGTCTCACATATAGGGTCATCATTACTATCTTCTAAATTCCATATATATGTGTCAGTATACTGTATTGGTGTTTTTCTTTCTGGCTTACTTCACTCTGTATAATCGGTTCCAATTTCATCCATCTCATTAGAACTGAGTCAAATTTATTCTTTTTAAGGGCTGAGTAGTACTCCATTGTGTATATGTACCACAGCTTTCTTATCCATTCATCTGCTGATGGACATCTAGGTTGCTTCCATGTCCTGGCTATTATGAACAGTGCTGCGATGAACATTGGGGTACATGTGTCTCTTTCA
>SJYG01000090.1:8633764-8695956 GCA_006410535.1 Litocranius walleri | reverse complement strand
ATTATTTGATCTAGTTCTGTGAAAAATACTGCTGGTAGCTTGATGGGAATTGCATTGAATCTGTAGATTGCTTTGGGTAGTATACTCATTTTCATGATATTGACTCTTCCGACCCATGAGCATGGTATATTTCTCCATCTATTAGTGTCCTCTTTGATTTCTTTCATCAGTGTTTTATAGTTTTCGATATATAGGTCTTTAGTTTCTTTAGGTAGGAATATTCCTAAGTATTTTATTCTTTTCGTTGCAATGGTGAATGGAATTGTTTCCTTAACTTCTTTTTCTACTTTCTCATTATTAGTGTATAGGAATGCAATCTGAAAGTTTTAACCCTCTTGATGGCCAGTGCCTCAATATCACCTCTCTCTCAAGAGTTCTTTCTAATATCAACCACTTTCATACTCTTTACTGCAGTGCTATAAAGTGAAGTCGCTCAGTTGTGTCTGACTCTGTGCGACCCCATGGACCGTAGCCCACCAGGCTCCTCTGTCCATGGGATTCTCCAGGCAAGAGTACTGGAGTGGGTTGCCATTTCCTTCTCCACCTCCTGAAGCTTTTTTTCTGTTATTCTCTTCTTGCTAATGTCCCACAGAGCCTATTGCTCTTAGAGTCATGTTTTGGATCAAACTTGCTACATTACATACATCATCTTAATCTAACGAAAAACTTACATCCTTTTCCACCAAACACTGGAACAAGAGATCCCCTATGGATCTCTCTCCTTCCATTCTGCTCCCCAGCAAATACTATCAGTCTTTAGCTTTTCCCAGAAAGATTCAGGCATGATTTTCTACACCTCCAAGCTCATTGGTTCATTCCTTTAAGCCCTAGTCACATAGCTTAAGTTGAAAAAGAATACACTATTTCCCCAAGAAATGAGAGAGGAAAAGCATAGCACTACAAAATTTTCCTCAAGGAAATCCTTATTCATCAGTCCTCACCCATTAATTCACTAGCCTCCTCTCATATATAAGCTGGAGGTGCTGATGGTTTAAGTGCTGCAGAGCCAGTTTGGGCCACTTTTAACAAGTTCTACATAGATGGCTAGCACCTCTGAATTAATGCGTGAGCACTTAACACCCATTGTGCTCTTCTTTTGAGCCCCAGTTAAACATTGACAACAGCAGGAACTGTCTCACTTACCACTGTGCTACAGTTACATAAAGGCAGCTAAACTGGGTAGGCCTCTCCTATTAGGACCAAGGCTCTGAGTTCCTTAGAAAGAAATGGCAAGTGAACAACAAGGTGACCAAATGTGAACTAGAGGCTTATGCATTGCATTTATTCTTGATAACTTTCTTTATATATGTGTGTGTGTGTGTGTGTGTGTGTGTGTGTATAAAACTTTCTTTTTACATATATATAACTTTCTTTTAATCAAACTATAAGCATTTACTATCTACATATACTTGGCAAACACCAGGAGTTATTCTGAAATTTTACTAAGTAGAAGAGACCATCTTTGTTCTTAAAGAAATTATTTTAGATATCCTTTGCCATAATTCAATTCTTCTAAAGCCTAAGTATGCCATTAAGAAGAGAGTAAAAAATATAGCCTTTGGTGTTTGAGAATACAATCTGCAATAGTGAACAGCTTCAGTCTTCAATATTGGGTAGCATATGTATATCACATGGGTACTTGAAGACTTGACAAGGAGTATGCAGAAGAAATATTTTAAAGGGATTGATTTTCAGATCTTCACCTATCTTACATATACATAACCAAAACTGATCTGCTCAGGAAAGAACATGGAGTTGAATTTTGCTCCCTTTCCTAACTTCTCTTCATCATTTTTATTCTCCAACTTAGCTCTTATTTTTTGCCTCCCATACTTTACCACCTTCCATTATTCTAAGAATTAAGAACTCCGGGACAGCAAAACATAGTGATGATTTTCAAATTACTTCTCTTGATTTTAAAAAAGTAAATGATTCTGATGAATGGACAATAAATAATAAATATCTTACTGCTCAGTGTTTTGCAACTGTTTACATTCAACAAAAGTTAAAGGAGCACAGAAATGAGTTGTTATCTGGTAAGTTATTAGTTTTTGATGAGAGGTCACTAAGTGATTTAAGTGTATGACTAAAAAGAAATTTAAAGACTTTGAAGATATTGCTGCAACTCCTTTAATTTTCATCTGTGTATTTATATGAACAGATTTCTCTGAATTTACATCTATTGAAAGACAGAATAGAATTGATGCTGGATATTGCCATTCTTATAAGGAATACAGTTTAACCTCAGAAACATGAGTTAATTATAAACCATCACAGCAACTCATTAGTATATGAATCTTCATATATTTTCCCTTTTAAGTATTAAAATTAATATTTGCATTATATTTTTATGTCTCTATATACCTATCACTCAGGTGGCTCAGTGGTAAAAAATCCGCCTGCCAATACAGTGGGCACAAGAGATGCAGATTGGATCCCTGGGTTTGGGAAAATCCCCTGGAGTAGGAAATGGCAACCCACTGGGAAATCCCATGGACAGAGTAGTCTGGCAGGCTACAGTCCACGGGGTTGCAGAGTCAAGCATGACTGAGCACACACACAGACATACATATGTTACGTACAATGCATTCTATTGATACATATGTACAGATCCAAAATGTATTTATAGAGTTACTAATTGTAGCATTCCCTATGAAAACAAAACAAAACAAAAATGTCTATTAGTAGAAAATTACTTAAACAATGGTACAGCTATATGTGGGAGTATTAGTGAAAGTGAAAGTCGTTCAGTCATGTACAGCCCTTTGAGACCCCATGGACTATATACTCCATGAAATTTTCTAGGCCAGAGTACTGGAGCGGGTAGCCTTTCCCTTCTCCAGGAGATCTTCCCAACCAGGGAGCAAACCCAGGTCTCCTGCATTTCAGGCGAATTCTTTATCAGTTGAGCCACCAGGGAAGCCCAAAATAAGACCCTATTCAGTCAGTCAGTTCAGTCGCTCAGTCGTGTCTGACTCTTTGCGACCCCATGAATCACAGCACGCCAGGCCTCCCTGTCCATCACCATCTCCCAAGTTCACTCAGACTCACGTCCATCGAGTCAGTGATGCCATCCAGCCATCTCATCCTCTGTCATCCCCTTTTTCTCCTGCCCCCAATCCCTGCCAGCATCAGTCTTTTCCAGTGAGTCAGCTCTTCGCATTAGGTGGCCAAAGTTATGCAGCTACAAAAATAAAGTGAAAAAACTGCACATCTATGATGAATAGGAGTGATTTCCAAGACACAGACCTGTCAGGCTCAATAATACACTCTCACCACAGATATCTACACTGTAATTCTCAGAACCTCCATTAGCTCATATGTCAAAAAATAATTTGCAACTTTAATTAAAATAAAGACTTTGATATGTAGAAGTTATCCTAGGCTACTCGGATGAGCCCTAAATGTAATCTCCAGTGTGTCTGTAGGAGAGAGCCTTAGGGAAATTTGAAGAAAAGAAAAGGCTATGTGATGATGGCAGTAGATACTGGAGTGGTTTCTTTATGAGACAAGAAATTTCAGCACAGTCTCTAGAAGCTGGAAGAGATAAGAAATAGATACTTTCTGGGAGCCCCAGAAATAATTAGCCTTGCAAACACCTTGATTTTACATGTGTAAACTGATTTTAGACTTCTATCCTCCAGAATTGAAATGTAATACATTTAAGTTTTTCAAGCCCTTAAATTGATGGTAATTTGTTACAAAAAATGTGAAACTATTCTTTACTAAAATGAAACAAACAAGTTAGTACATTTTATATACTATGCTCCTTTTTATAAAAGAACAAATGAGAGCTGTTTGTATATGCCTAAAAAACAGGGACAGTAGTGAAAGTGGTTACTTATAGGCAACAGGTATAGAGATAAAACATTTCAGTATTTGCCTTTTATTTTGACTTTGAAACAAGGAAGGTAAAACAAATTCTAAACAAAATAATCAATAAGTAGATATATAAAATTTAAAAAGGAAAAAGGCAGTTGATAAATCTGGTTCTTAAAAAACATTCTGTTTTTTCCTCATTCAAATAAACTCACAAGGAAATCAAAGATGAAAGAAATGATAGTTTTACTTTCAAAAGCTGATGTGAGCAATGCACTGGAGATTGAATCCTTTCCATCAATTTAGACTTATGAGGAACATTTTTAATACTAAATTTGTTAGATGCATAAATCTTTTTTTAAATTTGAGAACAAGAAAGAAAAAAAGCTGAAAATCAGTTGTACAGCAAGCACTAAATTCTAGTAAAATTTTACACACTTTCTTATTAATACATGTAATTTTTAAAATTTTAATTATAATGAATCAAAAACAGTGCACTTAAAATCATTCCACATATATGATGAACTGTTTTGCTGTATGGGTGAGATGCTACTGCATCATCTCTTCAGAATTGGAAACGTGGGCTCAGCTGACGCTGCCTACAGCTAGGTTCCTTCTTTTCCCTGTGTGCATGTTACATAAATGTATGGGTAGAAATGGCAATGGTGAGTTTGTTAGTATAGTCTGTTGCTCTTAATTTCACTCTGTGCTCAGCTAGGATAATCACTGAGAAGAAAAATCCAGAATTCTGTCAAGGATTTGGTACAGGTTTTTCCAACTACAGTTAGAGAAATTTTCCATGGATTCATCTTGTATACTTTACGGAATACTGAAAGGATCTTTCTTCTATGGGTTGTAAGGATTAAATAATTTAATATATGTACATCACATCTCATGACTGCAGCCATGAAGTTAAAAGACCCTTGCTCCTTGGAAGAAAAGCCACCACAAACCCAGATGGTGTGTTAAAAAGCAGAGATTCACTTACTTGATAAAGGTCCATATAATCAAAGCTATGGTTTTTCTAGTAATAGAGTAGAAATGTGAGAGTTGGACTATAAAGAAGGCTGAGCACCAAAGAACTGGTGCTTTTGAACTGTGGTGTTGGAGAAGACTCTTGAGAGTCCCTTGGACTGCAAGGAGATCCAACCAGTCCATCCTAAAGGAGATCAACCCTGGGTGTTCATTGGAAGAACTGATGCTGAAGCTGAAACTCCAATACTTTGGCCACCTAATGCAAAGAGCCGACTCACTGGAAAAGACCCTGATGCTGGGAAAGTTTGAAAGCAGGAGGAGAAGGGGATGAGAGAGGATGAGATGGTTGGATGACATCACTGACTCAATGGACATGAGTTTGAGCAAGCTCTGGCAGATTGTGGAGTACAGGAAGCCTGGAGCACTGCAGTCCAGGAGGTCGCAAATTGTCAGACATGACTTGACTGAACGAAACAGAACACAGCATCACATCTCAACTCCAATCTACTTTCTCGCAAAATCTCCATTTTTCCACTTGTTGCTCAAATTTTATTACACTTTGCTGCTCAGCCAAAAGCTTTTGTGACTTCAAATCTGTTGCTGTTCTATGTTGTCTTATAAAAAAATCCTACATAAGACTTTAAGCTTCAATTTCTGACTTTAATGCAATTTGGTATAACTGAACACAGTGATTGCCACAATAATGCTACATAACAAAGCGCTCCTAAGATTGGTGGCATAATGTATTATCTAATCACCTGTGGGGTCTCTGGATGCTTCTGCTTCTGGCTACCGGTGTGAAGATCAACTGGAGCCATTGCACCTCATATATCCTATTCTGGACCTCAGTTTAGACAAAGTGAGGCTGTCTTGAAGCTACCAGAAAATACTGTCTTGTATTTTAGCATTTAGAGATTTTAGCATTTAGAAACTTATCTCTCAAGAAAATGTGGCCTTCTTACCATACATACAAAATTTCGGACACTCAAAGCTGAGCAAAACCATTTGTCTGCAACACAGAACGCATTAGTTTCAATAGCAGAAGTCACTAGGACAACTTGGATCTAGAGACTTTTAATAATGAAATATGTTATTTTAATAGCTCAGAAAATGTACCTCTTTATGATTACTTAATAACTGCATCTTGGTGTATATTTAGGACTAGTTAACAATTTAAATGTACGTTTCCATAGCCTAGTAGTTATTACATTCATTTATATGTGACAGGTCCTCGTTTTGAAACTAGGCAGAGAGAGAATGGACACAAATTTGAGTCAACTCTGGGAGGTGGTGGAGGACAGAGGAGCCTGGCGTGCTGCAGTCTATGAGATCTCAGTGAGTCAGATAAACTTGGTGACTGAACAACAACAACAATTTAAATAATATGAAATTAAATGCATTAATTAAAAGAGAACAAGTAGGGTACGGTTACAGAGGAAGATGAGGACATGAGCATAGAGCATCCTGGAAGCAAGAAAAGTGCCCATGTTGAAGGAAGGTGTGACTGACAATGACGCTGTCCCAGAGAAGTTGAGGGAAATGAGACAGTGGCCTTTGGTGGCCATGAGAAGCCTAATTCTAGATAAATTTATTTGATGAAGAATGATCAGATGTTTCATATAACAAACAAAAAAAGATATTTTCATTTTATTTCCCCTTACTACATTGTGTCATTATTATTTACTCTTTAATATCTATAGGGCTGATATAATGAAAAACTTAATTGGGCAATAAAAATTGTAGCTTAAACCCCCTCTTCCCAAATGAACAAATTCTACATCTTTTGTATAAAATAAAATGAAAATAAAGCATCTAAAATGTTATTTTTTAAAAATATCTCATTTTGTGTTTGAAATGTACATGCATGCATCCTAAGTTTCTTCAGTTGTGTCTAACTTGCGACCCTATGATCTATAGCCCACCAGGCTCCTCTGTCATGGGATTCTCCGGGCAAGAATACTGGAGTGGGTTGCCATGCCCTCCTCCAGGGGATCTTCCTGCCCAGGGACCAAACCCATGTTTCTTACTTTCCTTGGATTGGCAGGTGAGTTCTTTACCACTAGTGTTACCTGAGAAGCCTGGTGTTTGAGACAGCATACAGTAATAAATGATTGGAGAATGGTGCACTTTGGTGCATTCAAAATCAAACTAACTACTGATTTTTAAATCATCGAGTCAGTGATGCCATCCAGCCATCTCATCCTCTGTCATCCCCTTTTTCTCCTGCCCCCAATCCCTGCCAGCATCAGTCTTTTCCAGTGAGTCAGCTCTTCGCATTAGGTGGCCAAAGTTATGCAGCTACAAAAATAAAGTGAAAAAACTGCACATCTATGATGAATAGGAGTGATTTCCAAGACACAGACCTGTCAGGCTCAATAATACACTCTCACCACAGATATCTACACTGTAATTCTCAGAACCTCCATTAGCTCATATGTCAAAAAATAATTTGCAACTTTAATTAAAATAAAGACTTTGATATGTAGAAGTTATCCTAGGCTACTCGGATGAGCCCTAAATGTAATCTCCAGTGTGTCTGTAGGAGAGAGCCTTAGGGAAATTTGAAGAAAAGAAAAGGCTATGTGATGATGGCAGTAGATACTGGAGTGGTTTCTTTATGAGACAAGAAATTTCAGCACAGTCTCTAGAAGCTGGAAGAGATAAGAAATAGATACTTTCTGGGAGCCCCAGAAATAATTAGCCTTGCAAACACCTTGATTTTACATGTGTAAACTGATTTTAGACTTCTATCCTCCAGAATTGAAATGTAATACATTTAAGTTTTTCAAGCCCTTAAATTGATGGTAATTTGTTACAAAAAATGTGAAACTATTCTTTACTAAAATGAAACAAACAAGTTAGTACATTTTATATACTATGCTCCTTTTTATAAAAGAACAAATGAGAGCTGTTTGTATATGCCTAAAAAACAGGGACAGTAGTGAAAGTGGTTACTTATAGGCAACAGGTATAGAGATAAAACATTTCAGTATTTGCCTTTTATTTTGACTTTGAAACAAGGAAGGTAAAACAAATTCTAAACAAAATAATCAATAAGTAGATATATAAAATTTAAAAAGGAAAAAGGCAGTTGATAAATCTGGTTCTTAAAAAACATTCTGTTTTTTCCTCATTCAAATAAACTCACAAGGAAATCAAAGATGAAAGAAATGATAGTTTTACTTTCAAAAGCTGATGTGAGCAATGCACTGGAGATTGAATCCTTTCCATCAATTTAGACTTATGAGGAACATTTTTAATACTAAATTTGTTAGATGCATAAATCTTTTTTTAAATTTGAGAACAAGAAAGAAAAAAAGCTGAAAATCAGTTGTACAGCAAGCACTAAATTCTAGTAAAATTTTACACACTTTCTTATTAATACATGTAATTTTTAAAATTTTAATTATAATGAATCAAAAACAGTGCACTTAAAATCATTCCACATATATGATGAACTGTTTTGCTGTATGGGTGAGATGCTACTGCATCATCTCTTCAGAATTGGAAACGTGGGCTCAGCTGACGCTGCCTACAGCTAGGTTCCTTCTTTTCCCTGTGTGCATGTTACATAAATGTATGGGTAGAAATGGCAATGGTGAGTTTGTTAGTATAGTCTGTTGCTCTTAATTTCACTCTGTGCTCAGCTAGGATAATCACTGAGAAGAAAAATCCAGAATTCTGTCAAGGATTTGGTACAGGTTTTTCCAACTACAGTTAGAGAAATTTTCCATGGATTCATCTTGTATACTTTACGGAATACTGAAAGGATCTTTCTTCTATGGGTTGTAAGGATTAAATAATTTAATATATGTACATCACATCTCATGACTGCAGCCATGAAGTTAAAAGACCCTTGCTCCTTGGAAGAAAAGCCACCACAAACCCAGATGGTGTGTTAAAAAGCAGAGATTCACTTACTTGATAAAGGTCCATATAATCAAAGCTATGGTTTTTCTAGTAATAGAGTAGAAATGTGAGAGTTGGACTATAAAGAAGGCTGAGCACCAAAGAACTGGTGCTTTTGAACTGTGGTGTTGGAGAAGACTCTTGAGAGTCCCTTGGACTGCAAGGAGATCCAACCAGTCCATCCTAAAGGAGATCAACCCTGGGTGTTCATTGGAAGAACTGATGCTGAAGCTGAAACTCCAATACTTTGGCCACCTAATGCAAAGAGCCGACTCACTGGAAAAGACCCTGATGCTGGGAAAGTTTGAAAGCAGGAGGAGAAGGGGATGAGAGAGGATGAGATGGTTGGATGACATCACTGACTCAATGGACATGAGTTTGAGCAAGCTCTGGCAGATTGTGGAGTACAGGAAGCCTGGAGCACTGCAGTCCAGGAGGTCGCAAATTGTCAGACATGACTTGACTGAACGAAACAGAACACAGCATCACATCTCAACTCCAATCTACTTTCTCGCAAAATCTCCATTTTTCCACTTGTTGCTCAAATTTTATTACACTTTGCTGCTCAGCCAAAAGCTTTTGTGACTTCAAATCTGTTGCTGTTCTATGTTGTCTTATAAAAAAATCCTACATAAGACTTTAAGCTTCAATTTCTGACTTTAATGCAATTTGGTATAACTGAACACAGTGATTGCCACAATAATGCTACATAACAAAGCGCTCCTAAGATTGGTGGCATAATGTATTATCTAATCACCTGTGGGGTCTCTGGATGCTTCTGCTTCTGGCTACCGGTGTGAAGATCAACTGGAGCCATTGCACCTCATATATCCTATTCTGGACCTCAGTTTAGACAAAGTGAGGCTGTCTTGAAGCTACCAGAAAATACTGTCTTGTATTTTAGCATTTAGAGATTTTAGCATTTAGAAACTTATCTCTCAAGAAAATGTGGCCTTCTTACCATACATACAAAATTTCGGACACTCAAAGCTGAGCAAAACCATTTGTCTGCAACACAGAACGCATTAGTTTCAATAGCAGAAGTCACTAGGACAACTTGGATCTAGAGACTTTTAATAATGAAATATGTTATTTTAATAGCTCAGAAAATGTACCTCTTTATGATTACTTAATAACTGCATCTTGGTGTATATTTAGGACTAGTTAACAATTTAAATGTACGTTTCCATAGCCTAGTAGTTATTACATTCATTTATATGTGACAGGTCCTCGTTTTGAAACTAGGCAGAGAGAGAATGGACACAAATTTGAGTCAACTCTGGGAGGTGGTGGAGGACAGAGGAGCCTGGCGTGCTGCAGTCTATGAGATCTCAGTGAGTCAGATAAACTTGGTGACTGAACAACAACAACAATTTAAATAATATGAAATTAAATGCATTAATTAAAAGAGAACAAGTAGGGTACGGTTACAGAGGAAGATGAGGACATGAGCATAGAGCATCCTGGAAGCAAGAAAAGTGCCCATGTTGAAGGAAGGTGTGACTGACAATGACGCTGTCCCAGAGAAGTTGAGGGAAATGAGACAGTGGCCTTTGGTGGCCATGAGAAGCCTAATTCTAGATAAATTTATTTGATGAAGAATGATCAGATGTTTCATATAACAAACAAAAAAAGATATTTTCATTTTATTTCCCCTTACTACATTGTGTCATTATTATTTACTCTTTAATATCTATAGGGCTGATATAATGAAAAACTTAATTGGGCAATAAAAATTGTAGCTTAAACCCCCTCTTCCCAAATGAACAAATTCTACATCTTTTGTATAAAATAAAATGAAAATAAAGCATCTAAAATGTTATTTTTTAAAAATATCTCATTTTGTGTTTGAAATGTACATGCATGCATCCTAAGTTTCTTCAGTTGTGTCTAACTTGCGACCCTATGATCTATAGCCCACCAGGCTCCTCTGTCATGGGATTCTCCGGGCAAGAATACTGGAGTGGGTTGCCATGCCCTCCTCCAGGGGATCTTCCTGCCCAGGGACCAAACCCATGTTTCTTACTTTCCTTGGATTGGCAGGTGAGTTCTTTACCACTAGTGTTACCTGAGAAGCCTGGTGTTTGAGACAGCATACAGTAATAAATGATTGGAGAATGGTGCACTTTGGTGCATTCAAAATCAAACTAACTACTGATTTTTAAAAACTAGATGTCTATAAAGTGCAATTGGGATATTTTTCAATCTAAGCTAGAGATTAGATGATGGCTTTTTTTTTTTTTTTTAATCATGGTCAGGGCATGGGGATATGGGAGACATGCAGACTGAAACTCTGTATTGTGGACCTATTCTATACCAATAGGGTAAGCTTTCAAGGCTCATAGACTTGGATTCAGTTTTATTCCCATTATTTACTAGTTACATAAAATTGCATAAGTTTCTCTGAATTACAATTTTACAAACCCTATGATGGGAATAACTAGAAGTTCTTAACAGGTCTGTTGAGGGATTAAACTAAATATTACAACACATAGTCAGCAATCAGGCCTTATCTGTAATTAAATTACATCATAATATTAGATTATTGTACAAAGTGGTATCTAGATGAAAGAACTTAACACAAATATTTAACATGTCATAGGTACTCAAACATGTATTCATTTATTCAATATGTAAGAGAGAGACTGTGGAGAAGGAAGTGGCAACCCACTCCAGTATTCCTGCCTGGAGAATCCCAGGGATCGAGGAGCCTGGTGGGCTGCCATTTATGGGGTCGCACAGAATCGGACATGACTGAAGTGACTTAGCAGCAAAAGCAGCAGAGATACTGCCCCTCCACTAAATGCATATATTGTAGGTACTAGGATTTCCAAGAGGATAAGATACAATCTTTTTCCTTCAGTTCAATTGTGCAAATTTTACTGTCACCACTTTTCAGAAAAATAGTTTGTGCCTTTACTAAACTGAAAAAGGATTTAGATCACTTTGACGAACACAAATATATTAACAGAGACAGTGGGATATATTCGAATTTACAACCATCTTGTCACTATTTTTATACTTCTAAAATTCATTCGCCACATCAATTTCAAAATAATATATTTAAAATACAAATATAACCACTCATGACATTCCTGCTGAAAACATTTCAACAGTCCCCATATCACCTTCCAAATGAATTCCATACTGCTTCACACCTGTACACACTCTTTATTATTTCATTGCTCTCTCAAGTTCTTTTATTTTTCTCCCTATACTCCCTGCTCAGGTTTTTTGATCTAGTTATATCTCACTTCTTGCTTTTCCCTAGATATATGGCTGTTTCTTTCACTCATGGCTTTGTTAAACTATACCTTTTATCTGAACTGTTTGCCCCAATTTCTGTGTCTTTTTCACTCAACTAATTCTTACTCATTTTTTAAAACTTAGCCCAGATGTTTTCTTCTCTAAGATACTTCGATCACCTACAGTCATACTTTCTCCTCACCTAAATCTCTATAGAATGTAAACACCTTAAGGCGGCTGTGATTATTTACCTTCAAGTCTCCAGTCAAAGTCTGCATAAGAAAGGAGCTCAACAAATAAAGATTGAATTAGTATATACATGAAGCAAATGAAGCCCAGAGAGTTTATGAAATCAGCTTAAAGGTGCATAAGTAAATATTTTGGGGAAGCAAATTCCAGTGCATTTCTTTGTCTTTAGAGATTGCAAAATAGAATAGTAATAAAATATAAAGCTATTTAGTGTATAATTATGATAGTTAGATCTAAATAACATAGCTAATAATACCTTTTCTCATATAATTGTTTTGATACATGAAGAGAAAAATCATTAAGCCTTAAAAAGGCAGGGATTCTTAAAAGAGCTAAACTACAAAAATAAAAAATCCCATCTGGATAATTTATTGACGGACATGTCTATTGGAATGTAATAGATATATAATTACCAAAGCAGTGTTTTCCTAATAGGAAAAAAATTTCATAACATGAGGTAAGATAAGTAACTTGATATTTCTTTCTTTTTTAATGCTCTTGTTTGCCATGGAAAAAAGGTAGGAAACCCAAGCTGAATAGTGCAGGAAAATAAATTAAATGAATGCTGCATATTTAGAAGCCAAATGGAAAGAAAGCAGCTCTTGCCTGTGCAAAGAATAAGATTAGTAGGAAATACTACAGACAAGATTCTCTAAGCGGGGATAAAAGTCAGCAACAAAGCACTAACAGCTCTAAGCATTTTCCAGTAGCTTGGAGAAACCTTACTGGGCTGAAGCATGTACTTTATCTGTCATGCTTTACATCTTCAAGTATGAGAACCAATGAGTCAGACTGGCAAAACATAGGTCAAATTAAATAGTGATTCATAAGAGTTGAATATATTTTTATTGAAGCATAGTTAACTTAGAATGTTCTGTTGCTTTCTGGTGTACAGCAGAGCAAAGTGATTCAGTTAAATCATATATCCATATAGCATTTAAGCTTATTTTATGTTCTCTTCTATTATGGTTCATTGCAGGCCACTGAATATAATACCTTGTGTGCTGTGTGTTGTCTGCCCCATTCTCTATATAACAGTTCGGACCTGTTAGTCCCACTCCCAATCCCATAATATTTGAAATTCGCCACTGGACACACAGGTCTTGTGTAACTCACTGTTATTGCCCCCAAACTGGGATCCTAGGGAAACCAGTGCTAAATCTGTATGCACCACAGTTTGGACTGACACCAAGAGATACGTTATGGAAGAAGCAGCAGCTCTAGGCTTGGGTTTCAAAAATGACATCCATCTCTACCATTTAGCAGACTTGCGACTTTACAAAGTGAAGGAAACACTCTTTATTTCCCTCATCTCATTAGAGCAAAGCAATGTGAAGGTTTCAGGGAACTGTAATGGTGCTTCTTAGGATTCAGAGTTGATGCACATCATAAAATAAAAGGAATTTGCACCATAAAAAGTTTTGGTGGTGTGACAGTGCGATTTTTTGTTTGTTTTATGGTTTTATTTGCCAAATATGTTTGTGTTTGCTATTATTTTAAACCATATCTGCCCTCAAAATCAAAGAGAGTACAGGCAACTGCTTGGGTCAACTATAAACTATTCAGTTCAGTTCAGTCACTCAGTTGTGTCTGACTCTTTGTGACCCCATGGACTGCAGCATGCCAGGCTTCCCTGTAATTAGAGAAATATAAAACAAACACTCAAAAAAAAAAAAAAAGTACAAGATACCACTCTAGACTCACTGGGATGGGTGAAATTCAAATAGTAGACTATAACAAGTGTTGATAAAAATGATGGGAAACTAGAACCTCTAAACACTGCTGTTGGGATAGTAAAAGGAAGTAGCAACTTTGGAAAACAGTTTATCTACTCAAAATGCTACGTATTATTGCCCTATAGCTATGTAATTCCACTCCTAGGTATATGCCCAGGTGAACTGAAAACATGTTCACACTTTTATAGGACTGCTCATAGAAGCATTATTCATGACAGCCAAATGTGAAACCAACACAAATGCCCATCAACTAATGAATAATGAAGTATAATGCATTCTTCTAAGCAATGAATTATTGTTTATTAACAAAAAGAAATATAGTATGGATTGTTCTGCCACATGACCTTGAAAGAATTATACTAAGTGAAAGAAACCAGAAACAAATCATGGAGTGAAAATGGAAGTGTTAGTGGCTCAGTCGTGTCCAACTCTTTGTGACTCCATGGACTCTAACCTGCCAGGCTCTTCTGTCCATGGAATTCTCCAGGCAAGAATACTGGAGTGGGTTGCCATTCCCTTCTCCAGGGGATATTCCCAACATATCATATAACTTCATTATATGAACTTCCCAGTATAGGCAAATGATTAGACATAAGAAAAGTAAATTAGTGTCTTCCAAAGGAATGGAAAGTGATTGCTAGTTAACACGAGGTTTCTTTTTGGGATGATGAAGATGTTTTAAATTAGTGACGGTATTTCCCTGGTGGTCCAGTGGTTAAGAATCTGCCTTGCAATGTATGGGCTATGCTGTGCTTAATCACTCAGATGTGTCTGACTTTCTGCTAGGCCAGGCACTGTAGCCTGCCAGGCACCTCTGTCTGTGGAAATTCTCCAGGCAAAAATACTGGAGTGGGTTGCCATTTCCTACTCCAGAGGATTTTCCCAATCCAGGGATCAACAGGTCTCCCACATTGCAGGCAGATTCTTTGCCATCTGAGCCACCAGGGAAGCCCAAAAATACTGGAGTGGGTAGCCTATCCCTTCTCCAGTGGATCTTCCCCACTCAGGGATCGAACCAGAGTCTCTTGCAGTACAAGCAGATTCTTTACCAGCTGAGATACCAGGGAAGCCCACAATGTAGGGGATGTGGGTTCAGTCCCTGGATGGAGAGCTAAGATCCCATTTGCTGGGAGGCAACTAAGCCTGTACCCTGCAACTACTGATCCTGCGTGCCCTGGAGATGGCGTGCCACTGTCAGAGAGTGGTGTGTCACACTGGAAGATCCCACATGACAACATAAAGATGTCACAGGATTCAATAAAGACCCACGTGCTGCAACTAAGATCTGGTGCAGCCAAATAAATATATGTATGGTTTTAAAAAATTGAACAAAACCACTTAATTGTACATGTTAAAGGGTGCAACTTACATATATGAATTGTTTCAATAAAATTATTGTAATGAAAGAAAAATAATACAGATCATAGGATACTCTCTGTGTAAGATGGTAAATATATGAAATTATTGCTTATGGGTAAAGATACAAATTTGTACAAAAACAAAGCATGTTATAAATACATGCCAACTTTGGGTCTTGGCTATCCGCAGAGATGAAGGGAGATGAAGGGATTACTGTGCTGTGCATAAAATGCACAGAATGTGTTTTATTCTCAAACCTGTATTTAGAAGAAGTGCAACCAAATACTGAGTATTTTAAAATCTGGGTAGTTTTTTATTCATTAAAGTATTCTCTATAATATTTGTATATCTGAAATATTTTATAGCAAAATACTTAACAATAGAAAGTGATTATTAATGAGATTATGAGTTAAAAGAAATTCTTCTGTTCATTCTGTTTATTCTGATCTATTTACCAACTTAAGTTTTCAGGCTAGCAAAAGCTTAGAGAGAACTTCTTGAGACAAGAATAGCTTAGATTCAACAACAAATCCTAAGAAAACAAGTGCTAAGCAATTTTATACATAGAAGATAGCCTACTAATCCAACAAGAGTTAAAGGCAAAGCATGAAAGTCCACTAACAAAAACAGCAAATCCAGGCAAAAAGTCTGCCAGAGAAAGGCGTGGGCCACTGAAGTTGTTCATTACTGTATCCTCTGCGTTATGCACTCCACGTCGCTTAGTGGACCCCTATCCATATCACGCAGTGGGCTTCCCTGCTGGCTCAGACAGTGAAGCAACTGCCTGCAACGCAGGAGACCTGGATTCGACCCCTGGGTAGGGAAGATCCCCTGGAGAAGGAAATGACAACCCATTCCAATACTCTTTTCTGAAAAATTCCATGGACATCAGAGCCTGGTAGGCTACAGTCCATGGATGACAAAGAGTCTGACACAGCTGAGCAACTTCACTTTCACATAGTGAAGATAATGTAAGATCTGGAATAAGAAAATCTGGTCTAGAACCTTGTGTTCCCATATATCACCTGTGTCTTAAGTGATTCACAACTTCTGAGGTCAATCAGCTAAATTTTCAGGTTATTTAAATGATCAAATTTTTTTTAAGTAAATTGCTATGTGTTACGTACAATTATACTTATTTTTGGAACATACTTTCTATTGCTTGAGCGGATAAGGAAAACTAGGTTCCTAATATCAAAGAATCAAAGAATCAAATCGCTCAAACAGATATATGTTTATTAACAATGTGAGAGGGTAAGTGTAAATAGATCTAATATGTGCACATGTGGAGCACTGCAAATTATTTCTCAACATGATAATGTTTAGAATTGAAGAAATGCCAAGGGGCAGTCTTCTGAGTTCTGGGATTTTCCTACCCTGATATAGTGTTGTTGTTTTAGCTGCTAAGTCATATGCATGCATGAATTCTGTTACTTCAGTCATGCCCTACTCTTTTGGTGACCCCTTGGACTGTAGCCCTCCAGTCTCCTCTGTCCATGGGATTTCCCAGGCTAGAATACTGGAGTGAAATGTCATTTTCTTCTCCAGGGGATCTTCCTGACCCAGGGATCAAAGTTGCAATCTTCTGCATCAGCAGGCAGATTCTTGAGCCCTCCCTAGAAGCCCACCGTGATAGAATAGTAACAACTAAAAACATGTCCCTTAAAGAATCAGCGTTCTTGCAGTGTATGCAATTTCTTTTCAATTAAGTGGAAAGTTGTTATTGCTGTTGTTGTTGTTGTTTTTTAAAGAGAGAATTTTTTGCATTCCACCATCTTGGGTTGTTATTCAGGCATAAGAAACAAAGCCTAAGAAGTGCTCATGCCCGGAATTCCAAATACTAATCCTGTCCTTACCAGTTGCTCTTTTTATATTCTCTTGCCGAATTCAAACTTCAGCGCTCACTGGACACTAAGGTGTATGTGACAGCTGCAGGATGGCAGTATTGCCAATATTTTCAAATGAAAACCTCTGATTCCCCGAATACTCTGTGGCTTCTGCCAAATCTGAAAGTCTTCACTTTCTAGAGTTCTTCATTTGAGCTCTTTTCTACTGTATTCTGGAAAATTTAAAAACCAAGAGACAGACAGACAGGCACACACACACACATACATGGACAGAGACAGAGAACAGAGTGGGAAAATGTGGTTCTATTTCAAATTATATCACCATAAGAACTGAGAAATAAAAATTGTTGGCAATTCTCCAAGATTTCTAAATATGGTGCTCATAGATAATATGACATTCTGAGACCCTCATAGTGCAGCTGCTTACAGGAATTTGAAGAGTTAGAAGTTTGGCATATCTTCCTTAACAAAGATGCCCACTTGGATGAAGAAGGGCTGTGGATAAATTCCTTGGAACAAGATTCATTTGCCCAAAGCCAAACCACACGGGGGGCTTCCCAGGTGTCTCAGTGGTAAAGAACCTTCCTGCTAATGCAGGGGACGCAGCTTCAATCCCTGGGTCAGGAAATTCCCCTGGAGGAGGAAATGCCATTTCCTCCTGGAAAGCCCCCGTGTGTGTGTGTGTGTGTGTGTGTGTGTGTGTGTGTGTAATTATTAGATTTTTTAAAAAAACAATTATACTTTCCTCTTAACTGTAAAATTATAGTGATATTCAATTACATAAAAGAGGGAAATTAGAAGATTATTGTTTATTTCATTACAATTACTTAAAATCCAAAAGAAGCAAGAAAAGAGCAAAATTTAAAGGCAGTAGAAAATCCAAAGAAGGTGATTGACATCACAGTTAAAATAATGATGATGAATGCAAGACATTTCAATTAAGTTCCTGCTTGGGATGGAAAAAGAGACCTGAGTTTAATATATGAACTAGAGGAATAGGAAGTTATTATTCAAACCCTCATTCTACAAGAAGGTCATTTTTACTATGTTGTTATTTCTGGAAAAGATGAAACAAAGCTATGCAGGGGGTAATGGGGAAAAGGTAGCATGTGTAACCCACTGCATACAATTTTACAAAGACTAGTCACCATATTTGCAAACAAGTAGGCAATTAATTCTAAAATTTCTAGGAAAGTCATTGGTAATATAAAGAATGCTTGCATTCACACAGAGATCCAAGATCAGAAATGTATGTTTATAAATTTGAATTTGGCTCAGATGTTATTGGGAATACAATTTGAACATTAAATTTGAAGGTAAACAGGACACACTGCATTGGAGTTGGATAAGCCAAATTATTCCTGAAGCATCCAGCAAAGACTTAGCTTCCTAAGTATTCACCATACACATTTACATTCTAGTAATCTATATGTAGATAGATAGAAATAGGGGGAAAAAATAGAATGGGAAAGACTAGAGCTCTCTTCAAGAAAACTAGAGATACCAAGGGAACATTTCATGCAAAGATGGGCTCAATAAAAGACAGAAATGGTAGGGACCTAACAGAAACAGAAGATATTATGAAGAGGTAGCAAGAATACACAGAACTGTACAAAAAAGATCTTCATGACTCAGAAAATCACGATGGAGTGATCATTCACCTAGAGCCAGAAACCCTGGAATGTGAAGTCAAATGAGCCTTAGGAAGCATCACTACGAACAAAGCTAGTGGAGGTGATGGAATTCCAGTTGAGCTATTTCAAATCCTAAAAGACGATGCTGTGAAAGGGCTGCACTCAATATGGCAGCCAATTTGGAAAACTCAGCAGTGGCCACTGGACTGGAAAAGGTCAGTTTTCATTTTAATCCCAAACAAGTTCAGTTCATTCGCTCAGTCGTGTCTGACTTTTTGCGACCTCATGAATCGCAGCACCCACACCTCCCTGTTCATCACCATCTCTTGGAGTTCACTCAAACTCACCTCCATCGAGTCTGTGATGCCATCCAGCCATCTCATCCTCCGTCGTCCCCTTCTCCTCCTGCCCCCAATCCCTCTCAGCATCAGAGTCTTTACCAATGAGTCAATTCTTCACATGAAGTGGCCCAAAGTACTGGAGCTTCAGCTTCAGCATCATTCCTTCCAAAGAAATCCCAGGGTTGATCTCCTTCAGAATGGACTGGTTGGATCTCCTTGCAGTCCAAGAGACTCTCAAGAGTCTTCTCCAACATCACACTTCAAAAGCATCAATTCTTCAGTGCTCAGCCATCTTCACAGTCCAACTCTCACATCCATACATGACCACAGGAAAAACCATAGCCTTGACTAGACAGACCTTAGTAGGCAAAGTAATGTCTCTGCTTTTGAATATGCTATCTAGGTTGATCATAACTTTTCTTCCAAGGAGACAGCGTCTTTTAATTTCATGGCTGCAGTCATCATCTGCAGTGATTTGGGAGCCCCAAAAAATAAAGTCTGACACTGTTTTCCACTGGTTCCCCATCTATTTCCCATGAAGTGATGGGACCAGATGCCACGATTTTCGTTTTCTGAATGTTGAACTTTAAGCCAACTTTTTCACTCTCCTCTTTCATTTTCATCAAGAGGCTCTTTATTTCCTCTCCACTTTCTGCCATAAGGGTGGTGTCATCTACATATCTGAGGTTATTGATATTTCTCCCAGCAATCTTAATTCCATCTTGTGTTTCTTCCAGTCCAGCGTTTCTCATGATGTACTCTGCATGTAAGTTAAATAAGTAGGGTGACAATATGCAGCCTTGACGTACTCCTTTTCCTATTTGGAACCAGTTTGTTGTTCCATGTCCAGTTCTAACTATTGCTTCCTGACCTGCATACAGATTTCTCAAGAGGCCAGGTTAGGTGGTCTGGTATCCCCATCTCTTTCAGAATTTTCCACAGTTTATTGTGATCCACACAGTCAAAGGCTTTGGCATAGTCAATGAAGCAGAAATAGATGTTTTTCTGGAACTCTCTTGCTTTTTTCCACGATCCAGTGGATGTTGGCAGTTTGATCTCTGGTTCCTCTGCCTTTTCTAAAACCAGCTTGAACATCAGGAAGAGAGGCGAAAAGCAAAGGAGAAAAGGAAAGATATAAGCATTTGAATGCAGAGTTCCAAAGAATAGCAAGGAGAGACAAGAAAGCCTTCTTCAGCGATCAAGGCAAAGAAATAGAGGAAAACAACAGAATGAAAAAGACTAGAGATCTCTTCAAGAAAATCAGAGATACAAAGGGAACATTTCATGCAAAGTTGGGATCGATAAAGGACAGAAATGGTATGGACCTAAGAGAAGCAGAAGATATTAAGAAGAGGTGGCAAGAATACATGGAAGAACTGTACAAAAAAGATCTTCATGACCCAGATAATCATGATGATGTGATCACTCATCTAGAGCCAGACTTCTTGGAATGTGAAGTCAAGTGGACCTTAGAAAGCATTACTATGAACAAAGCTAGTGGAGGAGATGGAATTCCAGCTGAGCTGTTTCAAATCCTGAAAGATGATGCTGTGAAAGTGCTGCATTCAATATGCCAGCAAATTTGGAAAACTCAGCAGTGGCCACAGGACTGGAAAAGGTCAGTTTTCATTCCAATTCCAAAGAAAGGCAATGCCAAAGAATGCTCAAACTACTGCACAATTGCACTCATCTCACATGCTAGTAAAGTAATGCTCAAAATTCTCCAAGCCAGGCTTCAGCAATACGTGAACCATGAAATTCCAGATGTTCAAGCTGTTTTTAGAAAAGGCAGAGGAACCAGAGATCAAATTACCAACATCCGCTGGATCATGGAAAAAGCAAGAAAGTTCCAGAAAAACATCTATTTCTGCTTTATTAACTATGCCAAATCCTTTGACTGTGTGGATCACAATAAACTGGAAAATTCTGAAAGAAATGGGAATACTAGGCCACCTGATCTGCCTCTTAAGAAATCTGTGTGCAGGTCAGGAGGCAACAGTTAGAATTGGACATGGAACAACAGACTGGTTCCAAATAGGAAAAGGAGTACTTCCAGGCTGTATATTGTCACCCTGTTTCTTTAACTTCTATGCAGAGTACATCATGAGAAATGCTGGACTGGAAGAAACATAAGCTGAAATCAAGATTGCCAGGAGAAATATCAATAACCTCAGATATGCAGATGACACTACCTTTATGGCAGAAAGTGAAGAGAAACTAAAAAGCCTCTTGATGAAAGTAAAAAGGAAAGTGAAAAAGGTGGCTTAACGCTCAACATTCAGAAAACGAAAATCATGGCATCTGGTCCCATCACTTCATGGGAAATAGATGAGGAAACAGTGGAAATAGCAGCTGACTTTATTTTTTGGGGCTCCCAAATCACTGCAGATGGTGACTGCAGCCATGAAATTAAAAGATGCTTACTCCTTGGAAGAGAAGTTATGACCAACCTAGATAGCATATTCAAAAGCAGAGACATTTCTTTACCAACTAAGGTCTGTCTAGTCAAGGCTGTTTTTCCAGTAGTCATGTATGGATGTGAGAATTGGACTGCAAAGAAGGCTGAGCACCGAAGAATTGATGCTTTTGAACTGTGGTGTTGGAGAAGACTCTTGAGAGTCCCTTAGACTTCAAGGAGATCCAACCAGTCCATTCTAAAGGAGATCAGCCCTGGGATTTCTTTGGAAGGAATGATTGTAAAGCTGAAACTACAGTACTCTGGCCACCTCATATGAAGAGCTGACTTATTGGAAAAGACTCTGATGCTGGGAGGGATTGGGGGCAGGAGGAGAAGGGGATGACCATGGATGAGATGGCTGGATGGCATCACTGACTCGATGGAGGTGAGTCTGAGTGAACTCCGGGAGTTGGTGGTGGACATGGAGGCCTAGCGTGCTGTGATTCATGGGGTTACAAAGAGTTGTACAGGACTGAGCAACTGAACTGAACTGAACTGAGCCATCTCATTGTAGCTACTTCTTTGTCTTTGGACTTGGGATATCTTTTTGGTCAGTTCCAGGATAATTTTGTTGATAGCTGTTCAACAGCTAGCTGCAATTTCAGTGCTCTTATAGGAGGAGATAAGCATACATCTTTCTACTCTGCCATCTTGAAGAAATATTCTTCCCATCTTTAAACTATGTTTACTATTAGGGAAACTTGGTCTGTATGCTATATCTTCTTCACCTTAGTTCACTATATTAATTTGACTAGCCTAGATCATGACTTTAGAAACAGAACACTCCTGAAATCTCAGTGACTTCTTTTAAAAATGATTTCTTCTTTCTGGGTAAGAAGACTCAGTGTGAATTGCTGGTGGAAATCCCTATTCTACACAGCTACTCAGTGATGCAACTTGTCAGAAACTTCAGTATCCTATACCTTCTCCATCGTCTCAGTAGCTTCAATGGCAAAGAAAAAGAGAGGTTAGGGAGTTAAACACTGACTCCTAATTATTTCATCCTGGAAGTGACCTTTGTCACTTTTACTCACAACTCATGAACCAGAATTAGTTCCAAGGCCATGCTTACCTTCAAAGATTGAGAAATGTGTGGTTGTTATGAATAGCTAGTAGCCAGTGATTGTCTCTGCCATAATCACCATATTTACTTGATAGGCAATATTCTAAGTTTTTTTTTTTTTTTTTAATGAAGCCTTTTAAATTAGGCTTACTCCTGGAAAAGTTTAATTTTGGAATTGAGTGTCATATGAATTTATTCTTAAGAGCATAGGTCTAGAAGAACTTCAAGAAATATAGTAGTTCTAAAAGAATTCATCTTTGAGTAGATTTCTACACCAGAAAAACAGATCCTTTTCTCAGTTTAGTCCTTAAAGTGGTTTTATCGTAATGAAGTTTCATTTTCTTGCTGATTTGAATAAATGGCAGCTCTTACAAAATTGCAACTCACTTCCCTGTTACAAAAAATGTATCATCCCCATAATTATCTTACCTTTCAATTAATTGTCTAAAGTCCATTGGCTTTAGACATAGCAGCAAAACTAGTGCTTTACCTTTCCTACATAGAACTATAAAACCATACATATGCAAAAGCTATAAATATCATATATTCCTCCACAGGACATTTTAGGACAGAATTGTAGTAGATTTTGTTTTTATTACAGATATAATCAAAACAAAATTAAATCCAAACACAGTGAATCAAAGTTACTTAAGTTTCTTATTTCCTTAGTAATACACAACAGACTTGAGGAACATAATATCATGACTCTGGATTATAGATTGTCATTTGATATTTTGGGAAAAGGAGGTTTCATTGTTTTATGAGCAGTGTCATGTCATCCCAGGAGGAAATCAGATTCTGTAGCATGATATTTTTCAAGTGGCAGAAGAGAAGTGATAATGGATTGCTATCTTTAAAAATGTTACAACACTGGCTACAGTCATGAGAAATTTACTAACCTATTTTGACAAGGCTGTCCAACTAGGCCCCTTGATGAATTATAGTGCTCTATCTATGATCTTTGCAAACTATTCCACTGCAATTTTTATTTCATTCAAAATAACTCTACCCAAAGGGGAAAAATAAATAGAATAGTCAATTAGTATTATGTGACAATTAGGTAGTAAATTAATGCTTCACGCAGACTTTTAATCATTCATCTACCATTCAGTATAATAAGAGTTATTTAGTATTGCTGATGCTTGTCTTTAATGTAATTACTCAAATATCAGGACTTGGAAAGCATCAATAATTAACTGCTCTCGTCAACATTCAGTTCAGGATTTGTAGTACAAAACTCTGAAAACATAACAAAAGTCCTTTTAGTTAGTAATATAAATTTTTAAAAACCAATATTTTTTCTGTAAGCTCTATAGGTTTTATTTTTTTATTTAAATTTATTTATTTTTTTAATTACAATACTGTATTTGTTTTGCCATACATTGACATGTATTAGCCACAGGTTTTAAAAATATATATTCATCTAATGTCAACAGGTAGATAATAGTTTTTACCATTATACATTTTTAAAAATTATAATTAGAAGTATTTTAATTTTCATTGAAACAACCTCAAAATGTCCAAAAATAAACTTAAAAATATTCAGAATGGCCACTCACTAAAAATAATCTTTGCATAGTAAGGTAGTCATAATACATTGCAATATAAAAAGATGTGTTGCATGACATTTTCTGTCAATCTATATTTGCATGAGGAAAGTATGTAAGGATATACAGTAAAGTGTTTAAACAGATATTTTGGGTGCTAATCTAATTAGCTTCATGCTTATCAGTTTTTTGTATATGATGCATGAGTTTAAGGTAGAAATTATTATGAGCTTTGTTTTAGGTACTGTGATATTCACTTAATAGAAAATATTTCATTGGCTCTTAGCAGTATGTTGTGACCTAGAATATACAATTATTCAACTTTAAATATAAAAAGAGAAAGCAGCTCAGGAATACACAGTTAATGTGTAGATGCTGTTTGTGAAGTAGCAGAGATTTTAACATAGGCAGGCAACTTGCTTAGAAAAGCATGCTTAGAATTATACTACCTACTATAGATTGAACAATGCAAAAGAAACAAAAGAGACCATAGCAAAAATCAACAAAGCCAAAAGCTAGTTCTTTGAAAGGATAAATAAAATTGACAAACCATTAGCCAGACTCATCAGGAAACAAAGGGAGAAAAATCAAATCAATAAATTTAGAAATGAAAATGGAGAGATCACAACAGACAACACAGAAATACAAAGAATCATAAGAGACTACTATCAGCAATTATATGCTAGTCAAATAGACAACATGGAAGAAATGGACAAATTCTTAGTAAAGTACAGCTTTCCAAAACTGAACCAGGAAGAAATAGAAAATCTTAACAGACCCATCACGAGCATGGAAGCTGAAACTGTAATCAGAAATCTTCCAGCAAAAAAAAAGCCCAGGTCCAGATAGCTTCACAGCTGAATTTTACCAAAAATTTAGAGAAGATCTAACACCTATCCTACTCAAACTTTTCCAGAAAATTGCAGAGGAAGGTAAACTTCCAAACTCATTCTATGAGGCCACCATCACCCTAATACCAAAACCTGACAAAGATGCCACAAAAAAAGAAAACTGCAGGCCAATATCACTGATGAACATAGATGCAAAAATCCTCAACAAAATTCTAGCAATCAGAATCCAACAACACATTAAAAAGATCATACACCATGACCAAGTGGGCTTTATCCTAGGGATGCAAAGATTCTTCAATATCCACAAATCAATCAATGTAATACACCACATTAACAAATTGAAAAATAAAAGCCACATGACTATCTCAATAGATGCAGAGAAAGACTTTGACAAAATTCAACATCAATGTATGATTAAAAAAAAAAAAAAAAACCTCCAGAAAACAGGAATAGAAGGAACATACCTCTCTGAAAGAGATGGGAATACAAGACCACTTAACCTGCCTCTTGAAAAATCTGTATGCAGGTCAGGAAGCAACAGTTAGAACTGGACATGGAACAAGAGGCTTGTTCCAAATTAAGAAAAGGAGTATGTCAAGGCTGTATACTGTCACCCTGTTTATTCAACTTATATGCAGAGTACATCATGAGAAATGCTGGACTGGGAGAAACACAAGCTGGAATCAAGATTGCTGGGAGAAATATCAATAACCACATATATGTAGATGATATCACCGTTATGGCAGAAAGTGAAGAGGAACTAAAAAGCCTCTTGATGAAAGTGAAAGTGGAGAGTGAAAAGGTTGGCTTAAAGCTCAACATTCAGAAAACGAAGATCATGGCATCTGGTCCCATCACTTCATGGGAAATGGATGGGGAAACAGTGTGTCAGACTTTATTTTTGGGGGCTCCAAAATCACTGCAGATGGTGACTGCAGCCATGAAATTAAAAGACGCTGACTCCTTGGAAGAAAAGTTATTACCAACCTAGATAGTATATTTAAAAGCAGAGACATTACTTTGCCGACAAAGGTCCATCTAGTCAAGGCTATGGTTTTTCCTGTGGTCATGTATGGATGTGAGAGTTGGACTGTGAAGAAGGCTGAGTACGGAAGAATTGATGCTTTTGAACTGTGGTGTTGGAAAAGACTCTTGAGAGTCCCTTGGAGTGCAAGGAGATCCAATCAGTCCATTCTGAAAGAGATCAGCCCTGGAATTTCTTTGGAAGGAATGATGCTTAAAGCTGAAACTCCAGTACTTTGGCCACCTCATGTGAAGAGTTGACTCATTGGAAAAGACTGATGCTTGGAGGGATTGGGGGCAGGAAGAGAAAGGGAACGACCAAGGATGAGATGGCTGGATGGCATCACGGTCTCAATGAACATGAGTCTGAGTGAACTCTGGGAGTTGGTGATGGACAGGGAGGCCTGACGTGCTGCGATTCATGGGGTCGCGAAGAGTTGGACATGACTGAGCGACTGAACTGAACTGAACTGAACCTCAACATAATAAAAGCTATATATGACAAATCCACAGCAAACATTATCCACAATGGTGAAAAATTGAAAGCATTTCCCCTAAAGTCAGGAACAAGACAAGAGTGCACACTTTCACTACTACTATTCAACAGATTTTTGGAAGTTTTCGCCACAGCAATCAGAGCAGAAAAAGAAATAAAAGGAATTCAAATTGGAAAAGAAGAAGTAAAACTCTCACTGTTTGCAGATGACATAGTCCTCTACATAGAAAACCCTAAAGACTCCACCAGAAAATTACTAGAGCTAATCAATGAATATAGTAAAGTTGCAAGATATAAAATCAACACACAGAAATCCCTTGCATTCCTATACACTAATAATGAGAAAATAGAAAGAGAAATTAAGGAAACAATTCCATTCACCATTGCAACGAAAAGAATAAAATACTTAGGAATATATCTACCTAAAGAAAATAGAGACCTATATATAGAAAACTATGTATGGCAAAACAAATGCAGTATTGTAATTTAAAAAATAAATAAATTAAAAAAAAAAAAAACTCAACATTCAAAAAACTAAAAAAAAAAAAAAAAAGAAAATAGAGACCTATATATAGAAAACTATAAAACATCAGTAAAAGAAATCAAAGAGGACACTAATAGATGGAGAAATATACCATGCTCATGGGTCAGAAGAATCAATATAGTGAAAATGAGTATACTACCCAAAGCAATCTATAGATTCAATGCAATCCCTATCAAGCTACCAATGATATTTTTCACAGAGCTAGAACAAATAATTTCACAATTTGTATGTTTCTTGGGAAATCAAATAATGAAAGTTCAGGGGAAAATTTGACACCCAAAAACTCTTTCACATATAAGTTTATTTCTGAAAAAGCATATTTAAGGTTAAATATAGTGTGATAAATATTGGGATCAAGAGGTAAAACTTTAAAATATTGTAGATAAATTTTCAATGTTTTTCTACTCCTGGTGAGTCATAATATAAATATATTATTTTTGCTTCCATTTAATGTGCTTATTAACTTGTTAGCTATGTTAAAGGTTACTTTTTTTAATATGTAGAGAGGAGAGTATGTAATCCTTTAAGCACACTAAGTGGACTAAAGGATACTTTTCTTTCTTCTTTATCTGATTAGGTTAAAAAATAAAGTATTATAATTTAGATGAATAAAGGCAGTTTTAAAACCTTCCTAAAATTACTAAAGTTGTTAAAAAAAATAGTTTCACTGATTTGTGAAATCTGAATATTGCATTGGATGCTTTACCATAAATAATATTATGAATATAGAAAACAAAAAATAAAAGTAAAAGAGACTTAAATATTATAGCAAAAGTAACCTTGCTATGCAACTATAGTCCACCTAGTGGACTATCTTTTAGAATATAAGGAATAATAATAAGTCAAGCAAAACAAATGAAAATATCTGCTTCCTAACAGAAACATTTTTATCTGAGTTGAAAATATTCAGCTAAAAGTTATTGACATGCATTTAATTTTGTAACTATTAAGGATATTGGTAAATTTGTTTGACACAGATGGGAATACCAGACCACCTTACCTGCCTCCTGAGACATATGTAGGCAGGTCAAGAAGCAACAGTTAGAACCAGATATAGAACAATGGACTGGTTCAAAATTGAGAAAGGAGTATGCCAAGGCTGTATATTGTCACCCTGCTTATATAACTTATGCAAAGCACATTTCAGCCAGGCTAAAATGCCAGGCTGGATGAAGCCAAAGCCGGAATCAAGATTGCTGGAAGAAATACCAATAACTTCAGATATGCAGATGAAACAATCCTTATGGAAGAAAACAAATAGGAATTAAAGAACCTCTTGATAAATGTGAAAGAGGAGAGTAAAAAAGCTGGCTTAAAACTTAACAGTCATACAGAGAGGATCATGGCATACGGTCCCATCACTTCATGGCAAATAGATGGGGAAACAATGGAAACAGTGACAGATTTTATTTTCTTGGGTTCCAAAATCACTGTGGATGGTGACTGCAGCCTTAAAATTATAAGATCCTTGCTCCTTGGAAGAAAAGCTATGACAAATCTAGATAGCACATTAAAAAGTGGAGACATTACTTTGCCAACAAAGGTTCTTATAGTAAAAGCTATAGTTTTCCCAGTTGTCATGTATGGATGTGAGAGTTGAACTATAAAGAAGGCTGAGTGTCGAAGAATTGATGCTTTCAAACTGTGGTGCTGGGGAAGATTCTTGAGAGTCCCTCAGACTGCAAGGAGACCCAACCAGTCCATCTTAAAGGAGACCAGTCCTGGATATTCATTGGAAGGACTGATGCTGAGGCTGAAACTCCAATACTTTGGTCACCTCAAGTGAAGAGTTGACTCATTGGAAAAGACTCTGATGCTGGGAGGGATTGGGGATAGGAAGAGAAGGAGACAACAGAGGATGGGATGGCTAGATGGCATCACTGAGTCAATGGACATGAATTTGAGTAAACTCCAGGAGTTGGTGATGGACAAGGAGGCCTGGCATGCTGCGATTCATGGGGTCGGAAAGAGTTGGACACGACTGAGTGACTGACTGATTAACTCAAAATGGATCACTGATTAAATATGAAAGCTGGTACTATAGAGCTTTAAAAAGTAAACAAGAGAAAACATTTGTGACCTTGAAAAAGGCATAAAGTTCTTATACTGTATACACCCACAAAAATGAGAACCACAAATGAGTTAGCTTTAGTAAAAATTCATAACTTCTACTCTTTTTTTTAATTAATTTATTTTTTTAATTACAATACTGTATTTGTTTTGCCATACATTGACATGTATTAGCCACAGGTGAGCACAATCTCCCAATGCCAAAGCCCCCTCCCACCTCCCACCCCACACCATCTACCTGAATCATCCTGTGCACCAGCCCCATGCATCCTGCATCCTGCATTGAACATAGACTGGCGCTTCGTTTCTTACAAGATAGTATATGTTTCAATGCCATTTTCCCAAACCATCCCACCCTTTCCCTCTCCCCCAGAGTCCAAAAGTCCATTCTATACCTCTGTGTCTCTTTTGTTGTCTCACATATAGGGTCATCATTACTATCTTCTAAATTCCATATATATGTGTCAGTATACTGTATTGGTGTTTTTCTTTCTGGCTTACTTCACTCTGTATAATCGGTTCCAATTTCATCCATCTCATTAGAACTGAGTCAAATTCTACTCTTGTAAAGACTTAAAAATGAAAACGTAAGCCACACATGGTAAAAAATATATATGTGTGACAAAATACTTCAATTTAAAATATACAAAGAACAACTCATTGTTAATAAAAAAAAACCCATATACAAATAATACAAAATTATTTTCAGATTCATGTCTTCATTCATGCACAGAGGTCCTAGGGCTCAAGTGTAACTCAGAGAAAGTTTTACAAAGATGTCATATGTCTTTTTGTTATAATGTATGCTGACTTGATGTTCAACTTTGTCCTTTTGTTTACTATGATTATTCACTAACCAAAGAAAAGGCTGAGAAATAGGATCCTAGCACTATCTTGTCCAGGAACTTTATTTCTTTCTTGGAGATTCTTGGTCTAATACTGAAAGTATGTTTGGAAGATCCCAAGTTAACCAAATTTTCTGTATGAGAAGAGTTGCTATTTATCAGAGGGTTGATAGAAAGGAAAAGCCATAGTACTGCTAATAAAATAACCAGAAAAATAAAAAACATAACTATCCCAAAAACATTAAAACATGATCTATGGGATAATATTAGACTGTGGGAGAACAGAGAAATATGAGCCTTCACGAGTTTACTTCTAATGCTACTTTCATATTAAACCTCTTTGCAAACACCAATATTAGACCTCTAAGTTACTAGAGGTACCTTAAAAAATGCCTACTCCTTGGAAGAAAAGTTATGACCAACCTAGACAGGATATTGAAAAGCAGAGACATTACTTTGCCAATAAAGGTCCATCTAGTCAAGGCTATGGTTTTTCCAGTGGTCATGCTTCCCTGGTGCCTCAGAGGCTAAAACGTCTGCCTGCAATGTGGGACACCTGGGTTTGATCCCTGGGTTGGGAAGATCCCCTGGAGAAGGAAATGGCAACCCACTCCAGTATTCCTTCCTGGAGAATCCCATGGATGGAGAAACCTGGTGAGTTACAGTCCACGGGGTTGCAAAGAGTCGGACACAACTGAGAAACTTCACTTTCATGTATGGATGTGAAAGTTGGACTGTGAAGAAAGCTGAGTGCTGAAGAATTGATGCTTTTGAACTGTGATGTTGGAGAAGACTCTTGAGAGTCCCTTGGACTTCAAGGAGATACAACCAGTCCATTCTGAAGGATATCAGCCCTGGGATTTCTTTGGAAGGAATGATGCTGAAGATGAAACTCCAGTACTTTGGCCACCTCATGAGAAGAGTTGACTCATTGGAAAAGACTCTGATGCTGAGAGAGATTGGGGGCAGGAGGAGAAGGGTACAACAGAGAATGAGATAGCTGGATGGCATCACTGACTCGATGGATGTGAGTCTGAGTGAACTCTGGGAGTTGGTGATGGACAGGGAGGCCTGGCGTGCTGTGATTCATGGAGTCAGAAAGAGTCAGACACGACTGAGCGACTGAACTGAACTGAACTAAAAGTTACTAGATTTCTTTTCACAACGATGTACATCTTTTTATGTTAATCTCAAAATAAGCCACACCTCTGTCAGACATATTAGAATAACTTCTACAGTATCTCTTCCAAGTAATCAGGTAGATTTTGCCTAAAGGATTTCATAGAGAGAACTCACAGATATTAGGTCAGACTGTATTACTGAAAAGTTCATACCCCATATTCTTAGAAGGCTATTGGTTTCTTGTCAAATTTAGAAAATAAAAGAGAGAATTATACTGGTCCTTATAACCATTGTGGAGATTACATGTCTGTATGAACAAAGACTGGGAACAAGAATTAATGAAATGAACAATGGGACTATATGTAAAATGATTTTTATGAAGCTAAAAAGCTTCTTGATGAAAGTGAAAGTGGAGAGTAAAAAAGTTGGCTTAAAGCTCAACATTCAGAAAACAAAAATCATGGCATCTGGTCCCATCACTTCATGGCAAATAGATGGGGAAACAGTGGAAACAGTGTCAGACTTTATTTTTGGGGGCTCCAAAATCACTGCAGATGGTGACTGCAGCCATGAAATTAAAAGATGCTTACTCCTTGGAAGAAAAGTTATGACCAACCTAGATAGTATATTCAAAAGCAGAGACATTACTTTGCCGACTAAGGTCCGTCTAGTCAAGGCTATGGTTTTTCCTATGATCATGTATGGATGTGAGAGTTGAACTGTGAAAAAGGCTGAGTGCCGAAGAAGTGATGCTTTTGAGCTGTGGTGTTGGAGAAGACTCTTGAGAGTCCCTTGGACTGCAAGGAGATCCAACCAATCCATTCTGAAGGAGATCAATCCTGGGATTTCTTTGGAAGGAATGATGCTAAAGCTGAAACTCCAGTACTTTGGCCACCTCATGAGAAGAGTTGACTCATTGCAAAAGACTCTGATGCTGGGAGGGATTGGGGGCAGGAGGAGAAGGGGGCGACAGAGGATGAGATGGCTGGATGGCATCACTGACTCAATGGACATGAGTCTGAATGAACTCCGAGTGATTGTAATGAACAGGGAGGCCTGGCGTGGTACGATTCATGGAATCGCAAAGAGTCGGACACAACTGAGTGACTGAACTGAACTGATTTAGAATTAATAACATTGACTATAAAAGAGGAAGAATAGTATTGTTTGTTTTAAGTCAAATCTCTATCTCACTATCCAGTGCCTAAAACTCTAGCACATAACACTCAGTAAAAATATCTGGGGAAAAAAAAATCAGCAAAATATTTGAACAGATACTTCACAAAGAACTTAAGTTAATGACAAATAAGTACATCAAAAGATGCTTTGTATAATTAGATATCAGGGAAAAGCAAATTAAAAGCTTTAATGAAATACCAACACACCTCTATTAGAAAAATTTATTCCATATTAAAAAATGTTTGGAAGGCTTATTTATATTACTAAAGCTTTATTCCATTCAGTCTGATAGAAAACTGTATATCACAGTATCTATTTGTTGAATATACTTCCTGCCCCTAATATAAATAATACCAACTGATTTCAAGGCAATGCTGAATACTATTCATAAAGCTATTGATGAGAAATTAAGCTACCCGATCCCTAATCATGCCTAAACCACTTTCTTTGTGCCCCCTGAAAATGTGATGCAAATAATTAGAGCATCAATTCTTGACACTGTGGAGTCGTTCTAAATAAAATTCTAAAATCTCTAAAATAATATTTTTCTATTTTTTTCATTGATTTTAGTAGTGGATACACATATCAGTTTATTAAATACTTTTGCAACACTTCATTGAAAATGGAAAGCAAGATTGAATTAAATGAGAGAATGTCAGCTTCATAATATACGTGCGTGTGTGTTGGTGTGTGTGTCTTCAGATTGTTGGGAGGATCATAAGAATTTACTAGTTTTCAATGGCACAGAGTTGCCATGAAATTCAATTATCTCCCAGGATGGAGCAGAAGCAAGGAGTAAAGGGGAAGCAAGGAGTAGAGGAAGTCCCACATGTGTGCGTCTTCCCATTGGCTAAACTGAAGGACAGTAAGGATGGAACAGGGATCTTTAAAACTGTAATGGGTAGTCCTTATTAAATTTTGTTTGAAGGCCATCCGCAGAATCACCATTCCTTCTTATTTGATACCCAGGTGTTGATTATAGAAATTCTTTAAAGTTTATTTTTAAAAAATAGAAATGTGGCTATGGATGGAAAAGATAAAAATGTTCCTCTAATGTAGTTTCTAACTTTAATAAATGCCCATAGCACTAGCAGTTTCAAAGCCAAGAATTCTTACTTCTCCCTAAAGTCCATATTAAAAAATAGCATTGCATGAATATGTCATACAAATCCTTAAATATGATCATCAAATACAACAGTTAATATTTTATCTATAAAAACACAAACATACCTTTTCAAGTCTCTGTTTTGTATTTTACAGATCATAAAGTCAATTCTTTCTCCTAAGATGAGGTGAAAAATTAATGTCTTAGAGTACCTAACTTAAAGTACTTAACAAAATGCTACCTTGTAGGGAAAAATATGACTTCACTATTTTATTTTTTATTCTAAAGTCAAATTCAACCTTAAGTTGTTTTCTGCTCCTTTATGGTAGTGTGCTACTGTATATGAAGCATTCAACTCATACAACTACATGTACCAAAACACGAGTAAAATTAGTAAAACTGAGCATCTAATTAGAAAAAAATGATATGCTGAAGAGTAAGAAAATAAAAATAAGTTTTTTGATTTATAAATTCTGTATGGCACATGTTTATATTTTTTCCTTTGAGTAATTTGTAGTTTTTTTTTCATATTATTTGCCTCAAAAAGAAAGCTCAGGAAAATAATTACGCATGCTTTATTAAGAATTTTATTTCTAAATAAGCCTATTTTTTGTTGAACATTAAAAAACTTTAAAAATAAACAGCACGGTGAGAAAGATGAGGATCAAAATCAATATGCAACCACAGAAGATGTCCAACTTTTTCTCTTGCATAAACTGTCCATTTGCCAGGGATAGATATTCTTTAAAAAGGGAATTTTTCTCCAAAAAGATCAGAATATGCCCCATTTAAGCATTCTCTTATAAGCAATTTGTCATTAATTTAGTGCATATTTGGAGTCTGTGGATGAAATAGAGGGACAATGACTAACTGACTGACAGTAACATATGCCTGCTTGACTGCAATCCATACTGTTCAGTAGAACCTTGGAGTGTATATAAAAGGTGGGAATGGGACAAGAAGCCTCCATGAAAATTGGAGTGAGTCATTTATACAGCTGACTAATGAATATCCCACTATAAATTACTATGAGTAGATTTCTATCAAAACCACTGCAGACTTAAATTTCCCATAAAATCCAACTCAGTAAGTAGTTCCCATTCAAATAAAAAAATTCAATATCCAGGTAAATGGAAAACCTTGAAGGTTAAAATATAAACTCTGTCTTATCATGCCTTGGGAGAAATATGTATTTTTGGTGGCTGAAGCAACAAACTAGAAGAGTGTGACAGAAAAATTGGGGTTTAATGACCTTTTACTATGACTAGCATTTTGTGCTCACTGGTCACTCTAACAAACTGAATTCAGTTTAAAAACTACAATGCAAAAAAGTAAATATCTGGGAATAGGTGCATTTCAAAGAAACTTACAATTTATTTTTCTCCATCAAAAACAAATTAATTTCCAAGTCCTTTGGTATCATGTCCGTAGTCTGTATTCCCCTTCTCTGTCCCTTTATCTCCCTAACTACACGGACTATGGCATCTCACAGCTCATTTGTGTCTCTTGCCATTTCTTTTCACTATATTTCTCCACCATATTATTCCCCATGTGCCTCATGCTAATATAAGGCTTTACATACAAGTGTTTTTAAATTAAGAAGGTATATTTAGCCCACAAATTATAGCTTTAAAGTTCAATAGGAAAATGAGTTCTTCTGTGTTCTGCATTTAACTCAGTAATCAATACACTTTGCAGTAAATCTATTAAGGAAGAAAATGCTTGAACAAGTTAATCCATACGTGCATAATTAATTTTCAACAAAGTCACCAAAGTAACTTGGTGAAGAAAGGAATGTCTTCTCAATAAATGATACAGGAAACAATTGGATATGCAGATAAAGGAAAATGTGAATTTTGATCCATACCTCACAACGTGTACAAAAATTAACGATTTGTCTGAGATCATAAACTTAAACATAAAATTGAAATTTATAAAACTTTCAGAATGAAATATTCATTACCTGAGGGTAAATGTAGATATTTTAGGGCACAACAGGTAAGATTCATGAAAGAAAAAAAATAAATAGATCAAAGACATCATTAAAAAAATAGGCAAGCTTCATATTGAAAGTATTTGTAAATATATCCCACATAAGATTTGTACCCAGAATACATAAAGAACTCTCACCATCCAGTAATAAAAAGATAATCCAATACCAATATGTAAATTTTAAACAGATGACATTGATATACCTCTACACACACACTAAAGTGCATAACGATGAAAAGATTGACAATATCAAATATTGATAAGAATATGGAAGAACTGGAACTGTTATATATTTTTGAGGAAAGTGCCAATGGAATAACCACTCAAAAATGTTTTGGTAATTGCCTATAATTAACCAATGTAATGATGTAGAAATTATTCTCTCAGTTATTCCAGTAAAATAAAGAAAAATATATGCCTACAAAAAAACTTGTACAATAAAATAATTTAAGGTATATCCCTGCCTAAAAGGACTTAGGTTCTGTAAATTTAGTTCTTCATTAATTCTCATAAATATTTACTAAGCACCTTCTATGACTGAATGACTGCAGGTAAAATGGAGAAATATAAATCAGATTGTGAAGACCATACGATTCAATCTAATTAGGAACTAGTTTTCACATATAAAAAAATGTAATATAATGTCAAATGTGATCTAGCATCAAATAACAATCCTATAAAGACAAAATACCAAAGAATAAAAATGATTAGGATATTCCTAATTGTATAACTGATTTGCTAGATTTTCTCCATCATTCCAACATCCCACACAGAAATCTCAAGCACTAATTTCTAAGATCATCTCCTTGGTGTTTAAAACCAGAGACTTTTTAAGTTGTGAAGAACCTCAGAAACAATCTCTGTGTTCTTTGAAAAACAGGTTGATTTAGACCTACCACCCATTTTTAAATCGGGTTGTTTGTTTATTTGATATTGAGTTGTATGAAATGTTAATAAATTTTAGATATTAACACATGTCAATCATATATCATTTTCATTTTTTTTCCTTTTCAGTAGGTTGTCATGCATTTTGTCAATGTTTTCCTTTGTTCAGTTCAGTTCAGTGGCTCAGTCGTGTCCGACTCTTCGCTACCCCATGAATTGCAGCACGCCATGCCTCCCTGTCCATCACCAACTCCCGGAGTCCACTCAGACTCACGTCCATCAAGTCCGTGATGCCATCCAGCCATCTCGTCCTCTGTCACCCCCTTCTCCTCCTGCCCACAATCCCTCCCAGCATCAGAGTCTTTTCAAATGAGTCAACTCTTCGCATGAGGTGGCCAAAATACTGGAGTTTCAGCTTTAGCATCATTCCTTCCAAAGAAATCCCAGGACAGATCTCCTTCAGAATGGACTGGGTGGATTTCCTTGTAGTCCAAGGGACTCTCCAGAGTCTTCTCCAACACCACAGTTCAAAAGCATCAAGCCTTCAGCACTCAGCCTTCTTCACAGTCCAACTCTCATATCTATACATGACCACAGGAAAAAACATAGCCTTGACTAGACGGACCTTAGTCAGCAAAGTAATGTCTCTGCTTTTGAATATGCTACCTAGGTTGGTCATAACTTTTCTTCCAAGGAGTAAGCGTCTTTTAATTTCATGGCTGCTGTCACCATCTGCAGTGATTTGGGAGCCCCTCAAAATAAAGTCTGACACTGTTTCCACTGTTTTCCCATCCATTTCCCATGAAGTGATGGGACCAGATGCCATGATCTTCGTTTTCTGAATGTTGAGCTTTAAGCCAACTTTTTCACTCTCCTCTTCACTTTCATCAAGAGGCTTTTTAGTTACTCTTCACTTTCTGCCATAAGGCTGGTGTCATCTACATATCTGAGGTTATTGATATTTCTCCTGGCAATCGTGAGTCCAGTTTGTGTTTCTTCCAGTCCAGCGTTTCTCATGATGTACTCTGCATATAAGTTAAATAAGCAGGGTGACAATATGCAGCCCTGATGCACTCCTTTTCCTATTTGGAACCAGTCTGTTGATCCATGTCCAGTTCTAACTGTTGCTTCCTGACCTGCATACAGATTTCTCAAGAGGCAGGTCAGGTGGTCTGGTATTCCCATCTCTCTCAGAATTTTCCACAGTTTATTGTGATCCACACAGTCAAAGGCTTTGGCATAGTCAATAAAGCAGAAATAGATGTTTTCTTGGAGCTCTCTTGCTTTTCCCATGATCCAGCTGATGCTGGCAATTTGATCTCTAAATGTTCTCATTTGTTTATCAGTACTTTTATTTTATTTGGGAGATAGATACAAAATAATATTGTTACAATTTATTTCAAACAGTGTCCTGCCTGTCATCTTCCAGAAATTTTACGCATTCTGGTCTTAGGTCTTTAGTTCATCCTGAGTTTATTTTTGTATACGGTGTAAATAAATATTATAATTTCATTTTTTTACATGTCCAGTTTTCCCAGAATGTATTAAAAGACTGCTTTTTCCCAAAAAACTTGCCTCCTTTGTCACAGATTAACTGACCATAAGTTTCTGGGTTTATTTCTGGGTTTTAAATTCTGTTCCATTGATCTATGTGTCAGATCTTGTGCCAGTACCATACTATTTTGAATACTATAGTTTTGCAGTATAGTCTGGATTTGGGGAGATTGATACATCCAGTTTTGTTCCTTTTTCTCAATATTGCTTTGGGAATTCAGGGTCTTCTGTGGTTTGATATTAATTTTAGGATTGTTTGTTTCAGTTCTGTGAAAAATGTCATGGGTATTTTGATAGGGATTGCACTAAATCTGCAGATTGCTTTGGGTAATATTAATATTTTAACATGTTTTCCAGTCCTTGAACATGGAATATATTTCCATTTCTTTCTATCATTTTTAATTTCCTCCATCAATATTTTATAGTTTTCAGAGTATAGCTATATCGATAATAACTAAACATCACAAATTATGAGAAATGTATTTCCTTTATTTAAGTTTTATTACTCATAACCTTGGCTAAGTTTATTACTAGGCATTTTATTCTTTTTAATGCATTTTAAGTGGGATTTGTTGTTTTTTCTTTCTGATAGTTCATTATTGGTATACAGAAAAGCAGCAGATTTCTGTAAATTATCTTGTGTTTTGTAACTTTAAGGAATTCATTCATTAATTCTAATAGTTTTTGGTGGAGACTTTAGGATTTTCTGTATATAGTATCATGCCATATGCTAACAGTGACTGTTTCATTTCTTCCCTTCCAATTTGGATGGCTTTACTTTTTCTTCTCTGATTGCTGTGGCCAGGGCTTCCAATATTATGTTAAGCAGATGTGGCATGAGTGGTCAGCCTTGTCTTGCTCCTGATTTTAGAGGAAAAACTTTAAGCTTCTCACCCTTGAGTATGATCTTGAGAATTTGTCATAACTGGATTTTATTATGTTGAGATATGTTCCTTGCATACAAATTTTGATGAGAGTTTTTACCACTATATTTTGCTCAGTGTTACTCAGAGAGAAGTCAATGTGCCTAGAGTTAAGTAATGCAAAAGTTTTCTACAAAACTGTGAGGAAATCAGCTGTCTAAATATATGGCTTGGACTTTTTGATTTACTGATAGGTGCATTTGTAGTTTTAAATCCTAGAGGCCTGCCTTACTACTGTCTCAGCTTATAACAGCAGATCTAAAAGCTAAAAGGAAAAGTACACTTAGGCATCTCCATGTGTATCTTCACTACCAAACAAAATTGAATTCTTTGAGTTTTCATCATTGGGTCTTCAGGATAATTTGCTTTAAATAATCTTGATTGGATTTAGTTAGGAATTATTCCTTTTGGAACTGAAAAATGATATTTGTTCAAAATCACATTTTAAGGATTTATATAAAAATTTTCAAAGATCTTTCTTTCTCATGTAACAATTCTTAGCTGGCCTGGAACCATTTGTTGTCCTGGTTCATTATCCTGGACTGAAGAGTGGCTATCAGTTGATCTTCAACAAGGAGAATGTCAGTCATGTAATTTACTTTCTGTATTCGATTAACCTAAACCAAGACTGATAGTAGGCTAACAATCAGGCCACAAGGATAGAGTTAGGTGAGGGCTCCCCATCTGTCTGTCTGGGGATACTTTGAGCCTGGATTCTTCCTACAAAGTACTACAGTTAGAGTTGGAAACAACTGCATATAAACAACAGAATAACTGCTGTGGCTGCTGCTAAGTCACTTCAGTTGTGTCCGACTCTGTGCGACCCCATAGACAGCAGCCCACCAGGCTCCCCCGTCCCTGGGATTCTCCAGGCAAGAACAACGGAGTGGGTTGCCATTTATATATGGATAATTATAATAACTATTCAATATTATATATGGATAATATTAAAAAATAATAAAAAGTTAGTTGCTCAGTCATGTCCACTCTTTGAGACTCCATGGACTGTATTTCACCAGCCTCCTCTACCCATGGAATTCTCTAGACTAGAATACTGGAGTGGGTAGCCATTCCCTTTTCAAGGGGATCTTCCCAACCCAGAGATCAAACCCAGATCTCCTGCATTGCAGGCAGATTATTGTCTGAGCCACCAGGGAAGCCCCATGTGTGGACAATAGACAAATATAAAATGACTAAATATGAGAAATGTATTTTCTTTAGTTAATTTAAGCTTTATTACTCCTAAATGACTTTCAGTTTTAAGTTTTATTCTTGGATTGTACAATAAATCTACTGGGAAAAACCTATGAAAATTGTACACATTAAATGGCAAGATGACATTTTTTAATATTTCTGTATTACTGAAATAATTGTGTGAAAAATAAAAATCACTTCACATTTTAGTATTTGTGTGAGTCATATAAAAGTTATTTAATTTTTCAAATTCAATAATGGAATAGAATATGAAGAAAATAAATTTGACCAATTGGAATTAATTATTTATAAAATATTGGTATAATTCTTTCAGATATGTATTTTTATAAATATATTTACATATACAAACACACAAAACTAGATATAGATAGTACAGTAGCATGATTTGTTAATCAGGTTTGTTATGACTTTAAAATTTAGCTCTATATCATCTTTATAATAACAGTACAGTATTTCACTCTAAGAGCTTATTTATTAATTTATTTTTCTATTGATGGATATTTAAATTATTTCCACTTTTAGATTTATAACTAATATTGCAAAATATTTAGTTACATATCCATTTTTCTTTTGCCCAATTATGTATTAGAAATTAATACCTGAAAGTATATTGATGAAATCAAAGTATTGAAACATGTCTCTTTCCAGAAACTAGTAACAGATTAAGCACAGTCAAACACCACTTTCCCAGAATCCTTAATAATGCTAGGGATTATAATTTTAGCACTAGTCTCTGGTTAACAGCACTGCTGGTACCAGTTTTACACTGTAATGATCATTTTAGTTGGTATCATACAGAAAATAATTAGATAATTGTACCTCCATTGCTTAACCTACCCAGATATGTTGTTTTTCAAATGTCAGGGCAAGGTTTCATAACTAAATTATTCAATCTGAATGTTTTGCTTATATATGGACATCCTCCATGGGTGGGGGATTATTTTTACCAATATATATGAACTAACATAACTATGCTGTCTGTAGTGCATTAATGAAATGATCATAAATTGTTAATTGCTAACCACACCACCAGAGAGGTGTGAAAGGAACAGAGAGAAAGCAAAAATCAAAAGTTTAATCAATGACTAGTAACTGAGTTCATATGAAATGCTAGAATAAACTATCAGTGTAAGACTGTGAGTGGGTATCATTCTTACAAGAAAAAAAGAAAATCACAGAAAAACAATTCTAACACTGTAACAGTGATAGGAGTAAAGGGGTAGAGAATCACTATAAATATTGATTTAAGAAAGATCTACTTCCTGCCCCCTGATTCCATTCCCAAGGTAGTAAAGCCTTGCTGAAGTTCAGTCTTTAATTTTTGGACCGTACATTGACCACCCTGCTATCTGGTAAAGATTTTCACTATCCTTATCAAAATGTTAAATATCAGTATCCACAATACAAGTGCCATTTTCCTCTTGAGATGCTTTTCCCTTCTGCCATTCTGGAGAGCTGAGACAGTGCAGGGTCCACTCTCAGTCATTTGAAGGCCCTGTCCTTCTCTCTTTATTCATTAGGGATTTTTCTTTTGTGGACTGAGAGCAAATGGTCTCACATCTGTCAAGTTTGATTATTTCTCTTGAACTTTCAAGAATTGAGACTTTCTAACCTTCAAAACCTCCCCTCAACACACATATATATTTTCAGTATTTTCTACATGCAACTATTTTATAATAGGCATTGAGATCCTTTTATTGAGAACTATTTTCCATCTTTACAAATTGGAATGAAATGTCTAAACTGGTTCTGAACTTCAGTACAAGAACAAGCTCCCTCTTTCCTATTTTTTGTTTTTGGTGATGTGATGAGATCTAAAGCTTACCTGTCAGCTTTCCACATTGAAACAGATAGAATAAGAAATTTGGCTGCATTGTATTTAAGGTTTTAATATGTTTACCTGAATTAAGCTTCTCATTTAGAACAACTAAGTGTTTTACATTAAAGTTTGAAACTAAGCCATTGTCCCCGGTTCATCTATTTTTCCCTTAACTACTTTGCATTATGAGCAAGCAAGATGTGTTTCTTAGGTTCTTATTCGTTATACAAAAGCATCTTAAAGTTACTTTTTTTTTGTTAAGTAGCTTACTTTATCATGTTAAGCAAGAATAAGGCACAGGAAATATTGAGACAAACTCCTTAGTAAAAAGTGAGTTTCCAGCATTGAGAGAGATCCCTAGGGTTTCTGAAAACTAGCCATATGTTGAGCCAAGTAGACTCTGCCTCTCTTAGAGCCCATGGGAGGAAGCAATGTTTAGCTAGAATCAGGCTTTACTTGGGAATGTTGCAAGATAGCAGAGTCCAAAGCAAATCAAGCTTCAGAGTGTTAATATTTTTACTTTTAGTTTGTTGGCGTCAGGCATTAGCAGGTGATACTAAATTGGCTGCTCTCATATTCTTCATAGTTAACTTAGTTTGAACAACTGAATTCGGGACCAAGAAAATTCATAATAGGACTGATCTCTGGGGAATGGCAGCTCTTGTTCACAATTCTCTAGGTATACTATTGGTCTCCGGAAATTTGTCCTTCCAAGATCTTCTTATACTTCATTAAGATAGTCTGTACCTTTGAAATGCCTGACTCAGTACACCACTGGATATGTTAATCAAAAGAGAAAAGGGATAAGGTACTGGGCAACTAATGAGAAAGAAAAGCTAAGACCCATGGACCTCATGATCTTGTCTCTGAATCAGAAAGCATATACTGTTTAGCGAGTTGCTATTACTTATGACAAAATCAAAATACTCCCCTATATTTAGAAGCTCTACTGTGTTATATTTTGGACTTCAGTCTTAAAGTAACTGAAAGATATAAGAACTATGAAAATATAGTCTTCCCCTGTGCTTCTCTATTCTTTTTACTCTTCTTTTTTTATACTAATTCTGGTCTCTGACTATGTAGGAAGCCAATGTGGTAAAGTAGAAAAAAAAAAAAAAAACCTGGATCAACCATAAGGAATGGATTCAGAGAGATTGTGGACATGGATTCAGAGTGATTGTGATCTCCATAAGCCACAGTTTGTTCCTCTATAAAGAAAAACCATGAGTATTTGTTGTGAAAATAATCCAAAGACAGTTATATATGCACGATAAATGAATCACACATTTTTTGCCAAGAAAGAAATTACAATAACATTGTTTTGGTGATACATTTGTATGCGGCTATAAAATATTATTCGGGGAAGGCAATGGCACCCCACTCCAGTACTCTTGCCTGGAAAATCCAATGGACGGAGGAGCCTGGTGGGCTGCAGTCCATGGGGGTCACACAGAGTCGGACACGACTGAAGTGACTTAGCAGCAGCAGCAGCAGCATAAAATATTATTATCTTTGCTGGTTTCTTTTATGAGTACTGAGAAAATGTGGTCATATCTAGAAAAATAAATATGTTGACATACCACAACCCACTTTATCTTGCTGAAGTATTATGAAAATCAGCCAACAGCTATATGCAGAGGGTTTGTGTACTTATATCAATAAATAACTCCTTATATGGAAAAGTATTATCAAATATGAATAATTATGAAAGTGAAATAATCTACAAGAGATACTTAATATTGCAGAAGAAAGACTGTGAGGACAGGACAATGTCAAAACCAATTATTTTGGGGTGACACAGAAGAATTAGTGTAGTAAAAGTAGCACCCATAAAAACGGCCAAAATATCCATTGAAATTGCCAAAAGAGATATGGAAATACTACAACAGTAAGAGATTTAGGTCATTCACATAATTAACTATCAGGACAACAGCTCAAGAATTAAGTAAATATAATCATCATAAAAATTATGATTTACATTAAAAAGTACACTCAAAGTGTAAGATGAACTACATGACTACTTCTGCTTCCTTCTAAAACCTCACAAAAATGATACTAAAAGATTATTTAAAAAGACAAATTACCAAAAAAAAAAGAGAACAGGATAAAATGTGATGACAATAGTATTTTTAAACCTAGAAAGTAGAGGGTCAAGAGACAAATGATGAATTGAGAAGAAGGAAGGCTAAGCTTACAGAATTCAGGCAAATTGCTATAAAGCAGCATGGTGGTCACCTCTATGCAGAGATGACTGATGAGCAAGGAGCAAGAGGGAATTTTCTAGGGTGATGATGCGTTTACATGTGGGCTATGGTTACACAGATACTTCTTTTTACAAAATTCATAGGACTACCCATGCAAAATCTATGCACTTTCTTAAATATAAATGTTCAGTTCAGTCACTCATTTGTGTCCGACTCTTTATGACCCCATGGACCTCAGCACGCCAGGCCTCCCTGTCCATCACTAACTCCCGGAGTCCACCCAAACCCATGTCCGTTGTGTTGGTGATGCCATTGAAGCATCTCATCTTCTGTCGTCTCCTTCTCCTCCTGCCCCTAATCTTTCCCAGCATCAGGGTCTTTTCAAATGAGTCAGCTCTCTGCATCAGGTGGCCAAAGTATTAGAGTTTTAGCTTCAACATCAGTCCCTCCAATGTACACCCAGGACTAATCTCCTTTAGGATGGACTGGTTGGATCTCCATGTAGTCCAAGGGACTCTCAAGAGTCTTCTCCAACACCACAGTTCAAAAGCATCAATTCTTCGGTTCTCAGCTTGCTTTATAGTCCAACTCTCACATCCATACATGACCACTGGAAAAACCATAGCCTTGACTAGATGGACCTTTGTTGACAAAGTAATGTCTCTGGTTTTTAATATGCTGTCTAGGTTGGTCATAACTTTAATATAAATGTTATAGCAATAAAAAAGAAAGTATATAAAGAAAATAAATAAGAAAATACGTCAACTGTACTGGTTCCTTTCTCTGTTCACCAAGAAACTTGTACTACCAAGATAGGAAACTGGCGACTACTTTCTGAAAAAAACTAACCAACTTAAAAAGAAATAACTGCTTTAAAGATTCTCCGAATGAAGCCACTATTCAGAAAAATCCACCAAGTCTCACCCTGCACACATGTCATCTTGTCTACTTTTCTGTTTCTCATTCTTTAATATGAGTGAATATTTCACAACATTCAGATATTGGAAAAGACCTCTAACAAAAAATATGTAGAAAAAAAAAGCAAAGCACACAAATGGATAAACAAAGTTGCAAGAAAATACACATTACAAAGAACACAACACATTTTCTTATTAAAAATATTTAGGGCTAAGAGTGTCAGGCAATTATAATTCTGTATCTATAAAACAAGAAATATTTGCTATAAATGTGAAAAGTAGCATACAAGGAACAAATGGTGCTCTTGGAAATTAAATATATGATAGTATTTAAAATATGCAAAATAAATCTGAAGGTAAAATTTATCAAAGAAACCATTAAATAAAATTTAAAATGTATAGGAAAAAGTAAAAATAAATGGATTGGACTCATCTTTGAAGCATGGAAATATATAACTCATAACTATTATATACGTATTATATGTCAAAAACATAAGCAGGTTTTGCATATATTGTTTAATTATATCAAAAACACTGCAGAAGAAATATTATGAGAATATACATGCATAATTACATAGCAAGTAATTGAGAGAAGCAGAATTTTATCAGAGTTGAAGAAATCTACTCAAATAATGTGTATAAATTCAGGTTCCCCATTATATATGATATCATCCCTTACCCAGAGAAAACTTTCCTTTCTATATGAAGAGGGGAAACTGAGAGGGTTAAGGCCTTGTTTTTTGTTATATGTAGGAAAGAACATTTGACCTGATAAAATTTAGTTCTGTTAATATTACATTTATTTTGGAATCACAATCTATTGAGCCATCATGGGTCCTATGACACAGGAAAAAATAGTGACCAGACTTTAGAGATTCTAAAATGTCAGACTAAGGAAAGCATTACCCTGTAGTTACTTCACAGTTATTTGAGTAATTATATTGCAAACAAAATCTTTTAAAATCAAATGTAGTGTAAATGAATGTTCAAGAACACATACTTTGAAAAGGTTATTTAGATTGATTAATAGAAGGTAAGAGTGAATATATGCCACTTACAGGAAGATAAGTTCTTAACTAATCAACTCAATTTTACTAGGATGGTTTTAAAAATAAAATCTTAAAAACTGACAAAAAAAAAGCATTGGCAAGAACATTAAATGACTGTAATTCTCTGAGAATATAAAATGGAAAACTGCTTGAAAATTTATTTGGCAATATATATTTCTCCCAGGAGCACACTGGATACCTTCTGACCTGGCTGAGGGGTCATCTTCTGGTGTCATATTTTTTTTTGCCTTTTGATACTGTTCATGGGGTTCTTGTGGAGTGGTTTGTCATTCTCTCCTCCAGCGGACCACGTTTTATCAGAATCACTTACTATGACCCATCCGTCCTGGGTGGTCCTACATGACATTGTTCATGGCTTCACTAAGTTATGCAAGACCCTTTGCCACAACAAGGCTGCTATATATGAAGAGGATGATTCTGCTTAATAAAGTTAAATAGAGAAAACAGAACTAAAATATTGGTTGTATTTTAGGTAATAAAGACTGAAATGGGTCATAAAAGTTCTTTCATCTTAACATTTGTGCACTTTGTAGTATATATGTCATACACAAAAAAACACATTTTTTTTAAAAGATAATATTCCACTGCTATATAAGAGCCACCTGTAAAGAAGTAGAAGAGGGATAAATAATGGGTGTATCCCAGGATATAGCTTTTTAATTGTCTTCTTTCATTGTCAATGACTGTCAGTGGTAAATTTCAAATAATCCCAACTGTAGATGACTATTTCTGGTAATGGCTCTACACTTCTGAAAGCTTCTCTGAACACAGTGAATAAGTGTTCTATACCAAAGGCTGATGAAGAAGATAAACCAAAGTGTTCAGATCATCATACACTGTGGGTGAACTGAAATCAACCCCAAAAATAGAGATTTTCTACATACATAGAGCTTCTGTTTCCTCATTCATTTTGATAACTTTATATTACATGCCTCCATTCAATTAACTTTTTGTTTAATATAACAAGACATTTGGGTCACAAGCCTTTATATACCCTCTGCTTCCATAGGCTGTCAAAAGAAGTGAAAATTAAGACAGGTATACTGCAAATGGAATAGTTCAAACTAATGACATGCTCTACCCATGGAAAGATTAAATGACATTCAGGGAGGCTATATGTGACCTAAACATTCAGTGTGTCTGATTTGAAGTACTCCACACTTACTTTCTTGAAAGGTTCATTAAATTACACTTTATTTCATTCATCTAATCAAAACTATTCCTACTCCCTCAAATGACAACTTTTCTAATTCAAGTTTCTCAAAAGAAGACTGTGGTCAGTAATTCCTAAAATCTGGTTTGCTTAATATATATATACAAAAATTCATAAAATTAAGGCAGCATAATGATATTCTCCTAAGGATATATGTTTTCAATTTAGAACATTGTAATTAACAATGAAATCATGCACACCATATTCCTTTGGTATAAAAGACCCTTTATTTTAGGCAATGATTGTGACTTTTTGAGGATATTTTTACATTGTTACATTTATTTGGAAAAAGACAAAGTTGACTAATGGATATTGGTCCCCAATATTTTGATAATTCTACTTCTTTGCTAAAACTGAAATATAAGAGTTACTGCACAATAATCCATGAGGACTTCCTTATCTATTACCCAAGTTCTGAAAAGATATGGGATATCTTATTTAATGGAGACATTTATTGACTAGTTTATGTATTTAGTTCCCTTCAAAATTCAGTACAGGCATATCTTATTTTATTGTGCTTCATTTCATTGTGCTTTGCAGATACTGTGCTTTGCAATTTTTTGCAAATTCTGGCAACTCTGCATTGAGCAAATTTGTTGGTTTCATTTTTTTCAACAGCATTTTCTGACTTCTTGTTTCTGTATCACAATTCAATATATCTCACATTTCAAACTTATTGTATTTGTTAAGGTGATCTGTGATCAGTGATCCTTGATGCTATTCTTATTTTTGGAGTACCACAAACCCCTTCCAGAAGGCAAATTTAATCAATAAATGTTGTGTGTGTTCTGGCTGTTTCACTGGCCTCCCTGCTCACTAAGAGACAACAGTTTCTTTTTTTTTTTTCCACACTCCTAAAATATTAGCTTTCAATATCAAATATCCACATAGCATTCAAGTAACCAATTATCAAAACAGAGACACAGACAGAGAATGGATGCCAGGGAGAAAGGGAGGTGGGTGAACTGGGAGAGTTTGATTAGCATACACATACTACTATGTATGTTGTTGAATCACTAAGTTTTGTCTGACTGTCAACACAACTTTTAAATTAGGCCAGTTAATAATCCTACAATGACTTCTAAGTATTCAAAATGAAAGGAAGACTCACACATCTCTCATTTTAAATCAAAAGCTAGAAAAAAAATTAAGCTTAGTGAGGAAAGTATGTTGAAAGGGAAGATAGGCTGAAAACTAGGCCTCTTACCCAGTTAGACAAGCTGTGAAAGCAAAGGAAAAGTTCTTCTCCAGTACAGAACACATGTATAGTATGAAGTGAAACAGCCTGATTGCTAACAGGGAGAAAGTTTTAATAGAAGATTAAATCAGCCATAGGATTCCCTTAAGTCAAAGCTTAAGTCTAACTCATTTTAATTCTATGAAGTTTGAAAGAGGAGAGGAAACTCATAAGAAGTTTAAACATATCAGAAATTGATTCATGAGGTTTAATAAAACAAGCCATCTTCATAGCATCAAAGTGCAAGATGAACCTAGCAAATGCTGATGTAGAAACTGCAAGCAAATTATCCAGAAGATCCAGCTAATATCATTAATGAGCATGACTGCTGTGAGAGCCGGGCCGGCACACTAAGCGCAGGCAGCTGCGAGAGCTGGGCCTGGACACGGCAGCAGCCTAGAGTGCCAGGCTGCGACGGCCCAGGAACAGCGGGGAGGGGCTAACCTGTGTCTGAGTTCAGGGGCGGAGGCCGAGAGGAGCTACCCCGCGTTCGAGGTCAGTGGCCCCAGAAGGATACACCCTGCATCCAAGGTCAGGGCTGCGGCCCGGAGGAGACACCGCACGTCCGAGGTCAGGGGTGGCAGCTGAGAAGAGCTACACTGTGTCTGAGGTCAGTGGCGGCCAGGAGGAGACACCCCGCATCTGAGGCCAGGGGTGGTGACCCTGAGGAACCACCCCGAGCCCGAGGCCTGGGCCGGGGGCCGAGAGGAGCAACCTGAGGTGCTGTGGCTGCGCAGGCGCAGGAGGGCCTAGAGGAGCTATCCCCTGTTGAAGGTCAGGAAAGGCGGCAGTAAGGAGATACCTCTTGTCCAAGGTAAGGAGCAATGGCTGTGCTTTGCTGGAGCAGCCATGAAGCGATACTCCAGGCCCAAGTTAAGAGAAATCCAAGTAAGATGGTAGATGTTGCAAGAGGGCATCAGAGGGCAGACACACTGAAACCATACTCACAGAAAACTAGTCAATCTAATCACACTAGAACCACAGCCTTGTCTAACTCAGTGAAACCAAGCCATGCCTGCAGCAGCCCAAGATGGGCGGGTCATGGTGGAGAGGTCTGACAGAACATGGTCAACTAGAAAAGGGAATGGCAACCACTTCAGTATTCTTGCCTTGAGAACCCCATGAACAGTATGAAAAAGAAAAATGATAGGATACTAAAAGAGGAACTCCCCAGGTCATTAGGTGCCCAGTATGCTACTGGAGATCAGTGGAGAAATAACTCCAGAAAGAATGAAGGGATGGAGCCAAAGCAAAAACAATACCCAGTTGTGCATGTGACTGGTGATAGAAGCAAGATCCGATGCTGTAAAGAGCAATATTGCATAGGAACCTGGAATGTCAGTTCCATGAATCAAGGCAAATTGGAAGTAGTCAAACAAAAGATGGCAAGGGTGAACATTGACATTCTAGGAATCAGCGAACTAAAATGGACTGGAATGGGTGAATTTAACTCAGATGACCATTATATCTACTACTGCGGGCAGGAATCCCTCAAAAGAAATGGAGTAGCCATCATTGTCAACAAAAGAATCCGAAATGCACTACTTGGATGCAGTCTCAAAAACGACAGAATGATCTCTGTTCATCTCCAAGGCAAACCATTCAAGATCACAGTTATCCAAGTCTATGCCCCAACCAGTAATGCTGAAGAAGCTGAAGCTGAACAGTTTTATGAAGACCTGCAAGACCTTTTAGAACTAACACACAAAAAAGATGTCCTTTTCATTATAGGGGGCTGGAACGCTAAAGTAGGAAGTCAAGAAACACCTGGAGTAACAGGCAAATTTGGCCTTGGAATGCAGAATGAAGCAGGGAAAAGACTAATAGAGTTTTGCCAAGAAAATGCACTGGTCATAGCAAACACCCTCTTCCAACAACACAGGAGAAGATTCTACACATGGACATCACCAGATGGTCAACACCAAAATCAGATTGATTATATTCTCTGCAGCAAAAGATGGAGAAGCTCTATACAGTCAACAAAAGCAAGACCAGGGTCTGACTGTGGCTCAGATCATGAACTCTTTATTGCCTTCTTTCCCATTCTGTTGTTTTCCTCTATTTCTTTGCATTGATCGCTGAAGAAGCCTTTCTTATCTCTTCTTGCTATTCTTTGGAGCTCTGCATTCAGATGCTTATATCTTTTCCTTTTTTTTCCTATTGCATAGGAACCTGGAATGTCAGGTCCATGAATCAAGGCAAATTGGAAGTAGTCAAACAAAAGATGGCAAGGGTGAACATTGACATTCTAGGAATCAGCGAACTAAAATGGACTGGAATGGGTGAATTTAACTCAGATGACCATTATATCTACTACTGCGGGCAGGAATCCCTCAAAAGAAATGGAGTAGCCATCATTGTCAACAAAAGAATCCGAAATGCACTACTTGGATGCAGTCTCAAAAACGACAGAATGATCTCTGTTCATCTCCAAGGCAAACCATTCAAGATCACAGTTATCCAAGTCTATGCCCCAACCAGTAATGCTGAAGAAGCTGAAGCTGAACAGTTTTATGAAGACCTGCAAGACCTTTTAGAACTAACACACAAAAAAGATGTCCTTTTCATTATAGGGGGCTGGAACGCTAAAGTAGGAAGTCAAGAAACACCTGGAGTAACAGGCAAATTTGGCCTTGGAATGCAGAATGAAGCAGGGAAAAGACTAATAGAGTTTTGCCAAGAAAATGCACTGGTCATAGCAAACACCCTCTTCCAACAACACAGGAGAAGATTCTACACATGGACATCACCAGATGGTCAACACCAAAATCAGATTGATTATATTCTCTGCAGCAAAAGATGGAGAAGCTCTATACAGTCAACAAAAGCAAGACCAGGGTCTGACTGTGGCTCAGATCATGAACTCTTTATTGCCAAATTCAGACTTAAATTGAAGAAAGTAGGGAAAACCACTAGACCATTCAGGTATGACTTAAATCAAATCCCTTATGATTATACAATGGAAGTGAGAAATAAATTTAAGGGCCTAGATCTGATAGATAGAGTGCCTGATGAACTATGAAATGAGGTTCGTGACATTGTACACAGGGATCAAGACCATTCCCATGGAAAAGAAATGCAAAAAAGTGAAATGACTGTCTGGAGTGGCCTTATAAATAGTTGTGAAAAGAAGAGAAGCAAAAAGCAAAGGAGAAAAGGAAAGATATAAGCATCTGAATGCAGAATTCCAAAGAATAGCAAGAAGAGATAAGAAAGCCTTCTTTAGCGATCAATGCAAAGAAATAAAGGAAAAGAACAGAATGGGAAAGACTAGAGATCTCTTCAAGAAAATTAGAGATACCAAGGGAACATTTCATGCAAAGATGGGCTCGATAAAGGACAGAAATGGTCTGGACCTAACAGAAGCAGAAGATATTAAGAAGAGGTGGCAAGAATACACAGAAAAACTATAAAAAAAGATCTTCAAGACCCAGATAATTATAATGATGTGATCACTCATCTAGAGCCAGACATCTTGGAATGTGAAGTCAAGTGGTCCTTAGAAAGCATCACTACGAACAAAGCTAGTGGAGATGATGGAATTCCAGTGGAGCTGTTTCAAATTCTGAAAGGTGATGTTGTGAAAGTGCTGCACTGAATATGCCAGCAAATTTGGAAAACTCAGCAGTGGCCACAGGACTGGAAAAGCTCAGTTTTCATTCCAATTCCAAAGAAAGGCAATGCCAAACAATGTTCAAGCTACTGCACAATTGCACTCATCTCACATGCTAGGAAAGTAATGCTCAAAATTCTCCAAGCCAGGCTTCAGCAATATGTGAACAGTGAACTCCCTGATGTTCAAGCTGGTTTTAGAAAAGGCAGAGGAACCAGAGATCAAATTTCCAACATCTGCTGGATCATGGAAAAAGCAAGAGAGTTCCAGACAAACATCGATTTCTGCTTTATTGACTATGCCAAAGCCTTTGACTGTGTGGATCACAATAAACTGTGGAAACTTATTCAAGAGATGAGAATACCAGACCACCTGACCTGCCTCTTCAGAAATCTGTATGCAGGTCAGGAAGCAACAGTAGAACTGGACATGGAACAGACTGGTTTCAAATAGGAAAATGAGTACGTCAAGGCTGTATATTGTCATCCTGCTTATTTAACTTATATACAGNCAGAAATCTGTATGCAGGTCAGGAAGCAACAGTAGAACTGGACATGGAACAGACTGGTTTCAAATAGGAAAATGAGTACGTCAAGGCTGTATATTGTCATCCTGCTTATTTAACTTATATACAGAGTACATCATGAGAAATGCTGGACTGGAAGAAACACAAGCTGGAATCAAGATTGCCAGGAGAAATATCAATAACCTCAGATACGCAGATGACACCACCCTTATGGCAGAAAGTGAAGAGGAACTAAAAAGCCTCTTGATGAAAATGAAAGAGGAGAGTGAAAAAGTTGGCTTAAAGCTCAACATTCAGAAAATAAGGATCATGGCATCCAGTCCCATCACTTCATGGAAAACAGATGCGGAAACAGTGGAAACAGTGTTAGACTTTATTTTGGGGGGGGCTCCAAAATCACTGCAGATGATGACTGCAGCCATGAAATTAAAAGACGCTGTCTCCTTGGAAGAAAAGTTAGGATCAACCTAGATAGTATATTCAAAAGCAGAGACATTACTTTACCGACTAAGGTCCATCTAGTCTAGGCTATGATTTTTCCAGTGGTCATGTATGGATGTGAGTGTTGGACTGTGGAGAAGGCTGAGCGCTGAAGAATTGATGCTTTTGCACTGTGGTGTTGGAGAAGACTCTTGAGAGTCCCTTGGACTGCAAGGAGATCCAATCAGTCCGTTCTGAAGGATATCAGCCCTGGGATTTCCTTGGAAGGAATGATCTGAAGATGTAACTCCTGTACTTTGGCCACCTCATGCGAAGAGTTGGCTCATTGGAAAAGTCTCTGATGCTGGGAGCGATTGGGGGCAGGAGGAGAAGGGGATGACTGAGGATGAGATGGCTGGATGGCATCACGGTCTCGATGGAGGTATCTGAGTGAACTGTAATGGTGATGGACAAGGAGGCCTTGGCTGCTGTGATTCATGGTGTTGCAAAGAGTCGGACATGACCGAATGACTGAACTGAACTGAATTGAACACTAAACAATAAATTGGAAAGACATGCCATCTAGGCCTTTCACAGCTGGTTGGAGAAGTCAATATCTAGCTTCAAAATTCCAGAGAACAAATTGACTCTCTTGTTGAGGGTAATGTAGTTAGTCAATTAAAGTTAAAGTCAATGCTGATTTACCATTCGTGAAAATCCTAAGCTAAATCTCCTCATTCTGTGCTCTATAAATGGAACAACAAAGCCTAGATAATAACATATCTCTTTATAATATGATTTAAAATAAATATTTAAGCCCATTTCGAGACCTACTACTACTACTACAAAAAAAGATTTCTTTCAAAATATCGCTGCTCACTTGTCATGGCACCTGGTCAGCCAAGAGCTCTGGTAGAGACAAAAATGAGATTCATGTTCTCATATCTGCTAACACAGCATCCATTCTGCAGCCCATGGATCAAGGTGTAATTTAATTTTCAGTTCATTCTTAAGAAGCACATTCTATAGGACCATATCTGCCATCAATAGAGATTCCTCTGATGGATCTTAGCAAAGTAAATTGAAAACCTTCTTGAAAGGATTCTAGATGCCATTGAGAACATTCGTGATTCATGAGAAGAGGTCAAAATATTAACATTAACAAGAGGCTGGAAGAAGTTGATCCAAACTCTTATGAATGACTGTGAGGAGTTCAAGACTTCAGTGGAGGAAGTAACTGCACATGTTATAGAAATAACAGGAGAACTAGACTTAAATGTGGAGCCTAAAGATGTGGCTGAATTGCTGCAAAGCTGTGATAAAATTTTAATGAGTGAGGAGATGCTTCTTATGGATGAGCAAAGAAAATGGCTTCTTGAAATGACATCTAATTCTGAAGAAGATGCTGGAAAAACTTTTTAATTAAAGCAAAGGGTTTAGAACATTATACAAGCTTAGTTGATAAAGCAGTGAATGGCAGTGTTTTAAAGAGCTGATTTCAATTTTGGAACAAGTTCAACTATGAGAAAAATGCTGTTAAATAGCTTTACATGCTATAGAGAAATCGTTCATAAAAGAAGGTGCAGCAAACTTCATTGTCTTACTTTAAGAAATTGACATAGCCACCCAACCCTCAACAACCACTACTCTGATCAGCCAGCAGCCATCAACAAAGTAAGTCCTTCCATAAGCAAAAAGATTAAAACTTGCAGAAGGCTCAAATGATAGTAGCAGATTTTAGCAATAAAGAATGTTTTAGTTAAGATATGCATATTGATTTTTTAGTCATAATGCTATTGCATACAATAGACTATAGTATAGTATAAACATAACTTTTATATGCAACAAAAAATTTTTGTGACTTCCTTCATTGTAATATTCACTTCATTGTGGTGGTCTGGAGCTGAACCAGCAGTATCTGAGACACATCTATACTAGTTAAGCTGTCTTTAAAAATGTATATTTTTATTGCTATTGTCTTTCTTTAAGCTGAGAATACTATGGAGTTGGGGTTCACTGTAAAAATCCATATTCTGTAAAAGACTTGGTACTTTGTTCAATTAAAGATAAACAGATATTTTAAGTAAGTATAAATGGGGTGATTTGTTCAACAGCTTTCAAATTGTATGCTACACTGAAAGTAATTTCTTGTCTGATGTGGTCAAGGTCTTAAAAAATAGATTCTCTAAAATGCAATGCAAAAAGAAAACTCTTACAAAGTTATATTTTCTTTCTTAAAACTTTAAATTCATTAAATAGTGCAACATGGACATTTCCTTAGGTCACATACTATTGAAAATAGTTTTCTCATTTAACCTATAAAGCATACACATCCATGCATTTTACCTGCAAAGTATTTCATCAAATGAACTGCACATTCATTAAAAATATCTGGCCATCAACAATTATATCATTTGACAGAACATATTTTAGATATATACAGTCTATTTCAATATTTTTAGAAGTTTATACTATACACAGTCTGGAAAAATTATTATTTTGAAAATTTCATTGCTCTTAAACAATTTTATAGTTCACATATCTTTTAGATAAACTATTGCCTGAGTATCAGTATCTCATAAATCATTAACAATGTGTCCCATGTACTATAAAGCCTAAAAATAAAAGATTTAAAAACAGTAGAAGTAATAAATTCCCTCCCTCACCATTGCAAGCCAGTAAATCTTGGGTGAAAAAATATTGATAATAACACAAAATAAAATATTGCAAATATTTCAATTTTTAAAAAATTGTGTCTCAAATATAAAGCTCCTTAATGGATTTGATAAATAGTTTTCATTTCCATCCAAGTTTAGGAAAAGATCATCTAAGCTATTCATTTTTTTTTTTTCAGTTATTGACCTTAAACTTCAAAATTTTTATAAGTAAAACATGTATTCCAAAGACAGAGAAAGTAGACTGGAAAGATTATTACTTAACTCAGGATTTAATTCAAATAAATTAAAATAATGAGAGGTCAGATGTTTTCCAATTGACAAAAATTAAAAATAAGCCAAAGATCCAGCCTAGGTAACAGGGCATGGGGATTTTCATACATTGTGGTGGGAATCTAAGTTGGTATCTTTCTGAAAGGTATTTGGCCAGTACATTTTAGTTCCTTAAATCACATGTATTCTCAGGAGAAGAACAACTGGTATTTATGTTTCTGAGAATTTTTCCTAAAGTTATGCAGTGGACTTAATTGGCAGGATTTTCACCATAGACTGTAAACAGAACAAAGAAAGTCCATCTATGTGAACATTTAACAATAGAAAATTGGTTATGTTAGCTATAAAACACATCAAGAAACTAAATAAATAAGGGGGATGAATTCTGGAGAGTATCAGTTCATTTCAGTTCATTTCAGTTGCTCAGTCATTTCTGACTCTTTGTGACCCCATGAATTTCAGCATGCCAGGACTCCCTGTCCATCATCAACTCCCAGAGTTCATTCAAACTCATGTCCATCGAGTCAGTGATGCCATCCAGCCATCTCATCCTCTGTCATCCCCTTCTCCTCCTGTTCCCAATCCCTCCCAGCATCAGAGTCTTTTCCAACGAGTCAACTCTTCTCATGAGGTGGCCAAAGTACTGGAGTTCAGTTTCAGTCCTTCCAAAGAACACCCAGGACTGATCTCCTTTAGGATGAACTGGTTGTATCTCCTTGCAGTCCAGGGGACTCTCAAGAGTCTTCTCCAACACCACAGTCCAAAAGCATCGATTCTTCAATGCTCGGCCTTCTTCACAGTCCAACTCTCACATCCATACATGACCACTGGAAAAACCATAGCCTTGACTAGATGGAGCTTTGCTGGCAAAGTAATGTCTCTGCTTCTGAATATGCTATCTAGGTTGGTCATAACTTTCCTTCCAAGGAGTAAGCGTCTTTTCATTTCATGGCTGCAGTCACCATCTGCAGTGATTTTGGAGTCCAAAAAAATAAAGTTTGACACTGTTTCCATTGTTTCTCCATCTATTTCCCATGAAGTGATGGGACCGGATGCCATGATCTTCGTTTTCGTTTTCTGAATGTTGAGCTTTAAGCCAACATTTTCACTCTCCTCTTTCACTTTCATCAAGAGGCTTTTTAGTTCCTCTTCACTTTCTGCCATAAGGGTGGTGTCATCTGCATATCTGAGGTTACTGATATTTCTCCCGGCACTCTTGATTCCAGCTTGTGCTTCTTCCAGCCAAGTGTTTTTCATCATATACTCTGCATAGGAGTTAAATAAGCAGGGTGACAATATACAGCCTGGACGTACTCCTTTCCCTATTTGGAACCAGTCTGTGGTTCCACATTCAGTTCTAACTGTTGCTTCCTGACCTGCATTTAGGTTTCTGAAAAGGCTGGTCAGGTGGTCTGGTAGTCCCATCTCTTTCAGAATTTTCCACAGTTTATTGTGATCCACACAGTCAAAGGCTTTGGCATAGTCAATAATGCAGAAATAGATATTTTTCTGGAACACTTTTTGCTCAGAACTCTCTTTACTCAGAATTCTCTGGTGAGGTGGGCAGTGGCGGCTTAGCTTTGGGACTTCCTGGGCTAGACCAGGGGTGGCTGCACCAGCACAGGAGGGCCAAGAGGAAATACTCCATGTTCAAGGTAAGGAGGGGCAACAGTGAGGAGCTCCTCTTCATCCAAGGTAAAGAGCAGCGGCTGTGCTTTGCTGGAGCAGCCGTGAAGAGATACCCCACTTCCAAGGTAAGAGAAATGCAAGTAAGTTGATAGGTGTTGCGAGAGGGCATCAGAGGGCAGACACACTGAATCCATACTCACCGAAAACTAGTCAATCTAATCACACTAGGACCACAGCCTTGTCTAACTCAATGAAACTAAGCCATGCCTTGTGGGGCCACCCAAGTTGAGTGGGTCATGGTGGGGAGATCTGACAGAATGTGGTCCCCCGAAGAAGGGAATGGCAAACCACTGCAATATTCTTGCCTTGAGGACCTCATGAACAGTATGAAGAGGCAAAACGATACGATACTAGAGAGTATACAAAGTACTAATACATCATTAAGAAAAAAAAGTAGAAGAGAAACACATACAGTGTAACAACACTGCATTGTAAAAAAATTAAAATTATATATGTATCATTATTCATTTATTTAATAACTATTGTGACAAATAGCTATATGTCTATATGAACTGATAAATCAACTGAAAAGGCAGCTACTGATGAGTTAACAAGGGTCACTTTGCAGAGAGATGAATATAGGGGGTGTTATTTTCACCTTTATTTTTTACTTATAACTTTTTTAAATAAATGGAATTATTTTGTAGTAAAAAAATAACATTTCATTTAAAAATAAATCAATGAAAGAATTACAGATGTTTCACTTTTATAGAGGACATATCTTTCTAAAATATGACATCTTAAATGTGTGGATTCATGTATTATTATGCCAAAACAAATATATTTCTGAAAACATAGAAATAAGAATGCTCCCTGAAATATTTCATTAGTTTTTAAAACTGCTCCTTTCTGCATTCCAAATGTTTTATACATGTTCTTATTAATCATCTTATTGGTAAGTAGATGGTAAAAGCTATTCAAAATCACTCACTACAGAATAGAATAATTAGATAATTAGGACACGTGTGAACATGAAGTACACATTAGGGTAGAGAAGTACAAATAATTGCCACAAAGGACTATGACAAAATTGTCAACTTTTTATATCTACTAGCAAAATGTTTTAAGCAATGAATCCAAGGCAGTTGTTTTTTTTTTTTTCTTTTCCAACAATATAGGCACCTCAGGAGTGGGATCCATTAACAGTTTTCTGCAGTGTGTGAAAAGAGAGAGGTGGAATTTCAACCCATTTCTTTTAAAATAATGATGTTTTCAAGGACTACAATGTAATATTGGCTCACTAAGAACTAGGAAAATATCCAAACATACACGTCTGCCTCTCTTGACTTTCAGATTACCCAAATAAACTGAAATCTAAAGAAAAGTTAAGGGGGCAAAAGACATGGAACTCTCCAATGCTCTGAGAAAATTCTACATGTGGTTTATTTTATTTTTTTTTTATTTTTTTTAATTTATTTATTTTTTAAATTACATTACTGCATTTGTTTTGCCATACATTGACATGTATTAGCCACAGGTATTAAAAGTCATTTCTTTCCAAAGTAGCTTTTCACAACAAAATAAATAACATTGAATATCTACATCTTTCATTCTGCCTGTCTTTGTCTCTATCCCTGTCTGTTCTCTTTCATTTTATTCTATGCAAAAGGAACAACAAACATATATTCTAGATACATGATGAAGTATTCCTTTCTGGGTAAATGCTACTGGCCTAAGGAGTCCAGAAAGAATGGGTGATTAACTTTGCATTGCAAGTTCATTTTCTCATATCTAGGACAGTGTTTTTTTTTTCAAAGTTAGCAGGGTTTGGTTCCATTTTTCAATAATGTTTTTATGAAAAACAAATGATTAGATTGCTTTAAATCTATATCAAGAATTAAATAAATTTAAAATTGTTAAAGAATCTAAAATTATTTAGAGAACTTATAGGATTAAAGAAAGCACATGCATCTTTTGCAAAAAATTATTTATAGAAAGAAGTCATATAGGTCTGAAATTCAGGTATTAATTTTATTTAAATTGAAGTTATTTTCAATTGTTTACCCTTAAAGAGGAAAAAATAAACAAACTAGAAATACAATGAACCTTCCTCAATCCAGTAAAGAGCATCAACAAACTTTAGTTAACATTATAATTGACGTGAAAGACTGAAAGCTTTACTTTTAAGATTAAGAACAAGACAATGATGTCTGCCCTCACCACTTCAATTCAACATTAATAAAGGTTATAGATGATCACTCATCTAGAGCCAGATATCCTGGAATGGTAAGTCAAGTGGGCCTTAGGAAGCATCACCATGAACAAAGCTAGTGGAGGTGATGGAATCCCAGTTGAGCTATTTCAAATCCTGAAAGATGATGCTGTGAAAGTGCTACACTCAATATGCCAGCAAATTTAGAAAACTCAGCAGTGGCCACAGGACTGGAAAAGGTCAGTTTTCAATTCAATCCCAAAGAAAGGCAATGCCAAATAATGTTCAAACTATCGCACAATCACATTCATCTCACAAGCTAGCAAAGTAATGCTCAAAATTCTCCAAGCCAGGCTTCAACAATACATGAACCGTGAACTTCCAGATGTTCAAGCTAGATTTAGAAAAGGCAGAGTAATCAGAGATGAAATTATAAACACCTGTTGGATCATCGAAAAAGCAAGAGAGAGTTCCAGAAAAACATCTACTTCTGCTTTATTGATTATGCCAAAGCCTTTGACAGTGTAGATCACAATAAACTGTGGAAAATTCTGAAAGAGATAGGAATACCAGACCACCTTACCTAGCTCCTGAGAATTCTGCATGCAGGTCAGGAAGCAGCAGTTAGAACTGGATTTGGAACAGCAAATTGGTTCCAAATCGGGAAAGAAATACATCAAGGCTGTATATTGTCATCGTGCTTATTCAGCTTATATGCAGAGTACATCATGAAAAATTCCAGGCTGGATGAATCACAAATTGGAATCAACATTGCTGGGAGAAATATCAATAACCTCAGATATACAGATGACACAAGACATATGGCAGAAAGTGAAGAAGAACTAAAGAGCCTCTTGATGAAAGTGAAAGAGGAGAGTGAAAAAGTTGGCTTAAAGCTCAACATTCGAAGACTAAGACCATGGCATCCGGTCCCATCACTTCATGGCAAATAGATGGGGAACCAGTGGAAACAATGTCAAACTTTATTTTGGGGGGCTCCAAAATCACTGCAGATGGAACTTCAGCCATGAAATTAAAAGGTGCTTGTTCCTTGGAAGAAAAGCTATGACCAACCTAGATAGCATATTAAAAAGCAGATAAATTATTTTTCCAACAAAGGTCCATCTAGTTAAAACTATGTGTTTTCCAGTAGTCAAGTATGGATATGAGAGCTGGTCTTTGAAGAAAGCTGAGCATCAAAGTATTGATGCTTTTGAACTGTGGTGTTTGAGAAGACTCTTGAGAGTCCCTTGGACTGCAAGGAGATCCAACCAGTCCATCCTAAAGGAGATCAATCTTGAGTCTTCTTTGGAAGGACTGATGCTGAAGCTGAAACTCCAATATTTTGGCCACCTGATGTGAAGAACTGACTCATTTGAAAAGACATTGGGAAAGATTGAGGCATTCAGAGAAGGGGACTACAGAGGTTGAGATAATTAGATGGCATCACTGACTCAATGGACATGAATTTGAGTAGGCTCTGGGAATTGGTGAGGAACAGGGAACCCTGGAAGTCCATGGGGTCACAAAGTCAGACATGATTGAGTGATTGAACTGAACTGAACTGAATAGATGGGGCATTTAAAAAAGAAAAGCAAATACATAAAGGATATCCAGATTAAAAAGGAAGAAGTAAAATTATCTCTATTTTTAGATCCTTGATATTATATATAACATTTCCTAAGAAACTTGCAAAATAAAAATTGCTAAAATTAAGTTAATCAAGACAGTGAGACACATGATTAATGTAGAATATGAAAATTTTCTAGAAACTAGCTAATGAACAATCCAAAAATAAAATTAAGAAAAACAAATCAATTTATATCATATCAAGCAGTATAAAATACTTAAAAATAAATTAAAAAAAGAAGCAACACAAGAATTGTACACTGAATAGCACAAAGACTGTTGAAAGTAAAGATTCACAAGAAGATGTGTAAATAGAAATATAACTCATGGTCATAGCTTGAAACACTTAATATTAAGAGGACAGTTCAGTTCAGCTCAGTTCAATTGCTCAGTCGTGTCTGACTCTTTGCGACCCCATGAATCCCAGCACGCCAGGCTTCCCTGTCCATCACCATCTCCCAGAGTTCACTCAGACTCACGTCCATCAAGTCCGTGATACAATCCAGCCATCTCATCTTCTGTCATCCCCTTTTCCTCCTGCCCCCAATCCCTCCCAGCATCAGAGTCTTTTCCAGTGAGTCAACTCTTCATATGAGGTGGCCAAAGTACTGGAGTTTCAGCTTTAGCATCATTACTTCCAAAGAAATCCCAGGGTTGATCTCCTTCAGAATGGACTGGTTGGATCTCCTTGCAGTCCAAGGGACTCTCAAGAGTCTTCTCCAACACCACAGTTCAAAAGCATCAATTCTTCAGTGCTCAGCCTTCTTC
>SJYG01000090.1:8545872-8630654 GCA_006410535.1 Litocranius walleri | reverse complement strand
TATTCCTAAGTATTTTATTCTTTTCGTTGCAATGGTGGATGGAATTGTTTCCTTAACTTCTTTTTCTACTTCTTCATTATTAGTGTATAGGAATGCAAGGGATTTCTGAGTGTTGATTTTATATCCTGCAACTTTACTATATTCATTGATTAGCTCTAGTAGTTTTCTGGTTGAGTCTTTAGGATTTTCTATGTAGAGGATCAGGTCGTCTGCAAACAGTGAGAGTTTTACTTCTTCTTTTCCAATTTGGATTCCTTTTATTTCTTTTTCTGCTCTGATTGCTATGGCCAAAACTTCCAGAACCATATTGAATAGAAGTTGTGAAAGTGGACACCCTTGTCTTGTTCCTGACTTTAGGGGAAAAGCTTTCAATTTTTCACCATTGAGGATAATGTTAGCTGTGGGTTTGTCATATATAGCTTTTATTATGTTGAGGTACATTCCTTCTATTCCTGCTTTTCTTAATATCTTCTGCTTCTGTTTGGTCCAGACAATTTCTGTCCTTTATCGAGCCCATCTTTGCATGAAATATTCCCTTGGTATCTCTAATTTTCTTGAAGAGCTCTCTAGTCTTTCCCATTCTGTTCTTTTCCTCTATTTCTTTGCACTGATGACTGAAGAAGGCTTTCTTATCTCTTCTTGCTATTCTTTGGAACTCTGCATTCAGATACTTATATCTTTCTTTTTCTCCTTTGCTTTTCACCTCTCTTCTTTTTACAGCTATATGTAAGGCCTCCTCAGACAGCCATTTTGCCTTTTTGCATTTCTTTTCCATGGGGATGGTCTTGATCCCTGTCTCCTGTACAATGTCAAGAACCTCTGTCCATAGTTCATCAGGCACTCTATCGATCAGATCTAGGCCCTTAAATCTATTTCTCACTTCCACTGTATAATCATAAAGGATTTGATTTAGGTCATACCTGAATGGTCTAGCAGTTTTCCCTGCTTTCTTCAATTTAAGTCTGAATTTGGTAATAAGGAGTTCATGGTCTGAGCCACAGTCAGCTCCTGGTCTTGTTTTGTTGACTGTATAGAACTTCTCCATCTTTTGCTGCAAAGAATATAATGGTGATGTCCATGTGTAGAGTCTTCTCTTGTGTTGTTGAAAGAGGGTGTTTGCTATGACCAGTGCATTTTCTTGGCAAAACTCTATTAGTCTTTTCCCTGCTTCATTCCGCATTCCTAGGCCAAATTTGCCTGTTACTCCAGGTGTTTCTTGACTTCCTACTTTAGCATTCCAGTCCCCTATAATGAAAAGGACATCTTTTTTGGGGGTTAGTTCCAAAAGTTCTTGTAGATCTTCATAAAACCATTCAACTTCAGCTTCTTCAGTGTTACTGTTTGGGGCATAGACTTGGATAATTGTGATATTGAATGGTTTGCCTTGGAGACAAACAGATCATTCCGTCATTTTTGAGATTGCATCCAAGTACAGCACTCCTCAAATTGATCTACAAAAATAATAATAATAATCCTTTTCAAAATCCTAAATGGCTTTTTGGCAGAAAACAGCAATCCAATCCTAAAATTCATATGGAACTACAATAGGTCCAAAAGAGTGTGAACAATGTACAAAGAGAAAAACAAAGTAAGAAGACTCACACTTTTTGATTTCAAAACTTACTAAAAATCTCTTGTTATCAGGATACTGTGGTCCTCGGATAAGAAACAGAAACATCAAACAATAGAACAGAATTGGAAGTCCAGAAGCATGTTCTTACATTTATGGTTAATTGAATTTTGACGAAAGTACCAAGACAATTCAATGGTAAAAGAGGAATCTTTAAACACATGTTTCCAAGACAACAATATGTTCATTTTATGCTTATCTCATGCTATATATAAAAAAATAATTTAAAATGTATCAAAGATTCATATATAGAGAGTACAAATATAATACTCTTACATGGCAATGTAGGAGTAAATACCTCAGATTTAGCAATGGCCTCTTAGCTATAATATGAAAATAACCATCTACAAAAGAAAAAAATATACAAATTAAACATGATCTAAATTTTAAAAATTCTGCTTCAAAGGGAACCATCAAGAAAAAGACAACTCAGAAAGGGGAGAAAATATATTACATATTTTCATCAGATACAATACATCTAAGATATTTGATAATGGATTTATATCAAGAATATATAAAGAATCTTATATCTCAATGGCAAAAAGACAAACCAGTTTAAAAATGTGTTATGGATTTGAATATAAATTTCTCTAAAGACCATATGCTGTTAACTAATACAAAAATAGAAAATGTAAGTCACGTCTGATTATTTGCGAACCCATGGACTAATGGCCATGGAATTCTCCAGGCCAAATACCAGAGTGGGTAGCTTTTCCCTTCTCCCAGGGATCTTCCTGACCCAGGTATCAGGCCCAGGTATCAAACCAAGGTCTCCTACATTGCAGGCAGATTCTTTACCAGTTGAACCACGAGGGAAGTCCAAGAACATTGGAGGGGTTAGCCTATCCCTTCTCCAGCAGATCTTCTTGACCCACGAATTGAACCAGGGTCTCCTGTATTGCAGGCAGATTCTTTACCGACTGAACTATGAGGGAAGCCCAACATACAAAAATGTGTTTAATCAAATCATTAGTCATTAGGGAAATATACAGATTGAGCCCCCAGTGAGATATGCTTTGCACCCATAACTAAAATTAAAAATATGAAAAATAACATGTGTTGGAGAGGATGGGGAGAAATTGGAACACTTAAACATCACTAGTGGCATTGTCAAATAGTGCAGCTACTTCAGAAAAAAAAATCAGTAGTTCTTTAAAATGTTAAAAATAGAGTTATCCTATTATCCTTCGGTTTCATTCTGAACAACTGAAAATCCCATGGACAGAGGAGCCTGATGGGGTAGAGTCCTGGAGTCTCAGAGCTGTACACGAATGAGTGTGAGTGTATGCACACACAATTAACAACATAAATGCATAAAAACTTCTATGTTACTATTCACAACATTATTTATAATAGCCAAAAAGTGAAACAATCCAAATGTTCATCAACTGATAAATAAACAAAATGTGTCATATCCTTAAATGGAATATTATTCAACAATAAAACAGAATATTATACTGTTACATGCCACAACATGGATAAAAAGTCAAATGTCATGTTAAGTGAAAGAAATTGGTCATGTTTTAGGTCTTTAAGCATCCAAACTACCTCAGCATACAAATCCATGGAGACAAAAATCAAATGAGTAACTAATTGGGCTTCCCAGGTGGCGCTAGTGGTAAAGAACCCATCTGCCGATACAGGAGACATAGAGACTCAGGAGGCTTAAAAGACACAGGGTTCCATCCCTGGCTCAGGAAGATCCCCTCGAGGAGGCCATGGCAACCCATTCCAGTATTCTTGCCTGGAGAATCCTATGGACAGAAAAGTCTGGCAGGCTACAGTCCATAGGGTTGAAAATAGTTGGACACAACTGAAGCAACTTAGCATGCACCGTTAATTAGTATGAGTCAGTAATATTATGTCTTAGTGGTACTGTGAAGAACAGGGAAGAAATGACTGCCATTAAGTATGGGTTATCTTTAGGGAGCGATGCAATTTTTCTCAGATTATGCAGTAGTGAGGATTGGACACTATGAATAGCAAGCACACATATTTTAAGAGGGCGAATTTTATGGTATATGGATTATATCTCAGTAAAAAAAATAGGTTTCTCTAGCTCTTTAAATTGATCCTGTTTTTTAATCTATATTTATAATTAATCTGAGGGATATTAGGTAATGGTATCTCTATGCAGATACCATCAAAAAGACTTCTTTAAAATTAAGCAGAAACCAGATTATCTCAGTTGTAGTGTTCCTATCTATGATACAGCATTCAAATTCTAAGGTTGTCATTAAAAGTGTTACCAATAAGCCTACTCTGTGTCTTTATTTGGTTTCTTTCCCCTCTCTGTGTGCTCCAGTGAATATATTCAACTCTCCTCAATTGTAACCATTGTATTTCCATTTGAAAGTGTTGACTCACCTTATTTTCTTAGGAGGAAAACAGTCTTCCCTCATATGTACTGTGTGGAAATAGACAAATGTCACTTTATCTATATAACTTACTTTATTTCACCAAACATAATGATTTTTACAAATCCATGTTTCTATAAACACTTAGCATCTCTTGTCACATTTATCAGATTGACCTTATTATCATGAAATACACAGTAAATTTTTAATCAAATAAGAATATTTCTCATGAATACTTAAGAAACAAAACTAATAAGTCTTAAATTACAATACCTTAAAATTGAAACAATATTTTAAAAAACAGTCCTGAATTATTTTTAAACTTCCAACCCCAGCATTTTCTTACATTTCCCAACAGGTTAGAAGAAAGGCAAGTCATTTTTACAGCCCTGTTGATTCAACAATCATATTTTTTTTTCTGTCACAACCAAGGCAGAGTTTGAGTATAATTGTTCAGGGACTTTGTGTCACTGCTGTACTAGGTCAGCCATCTATCTAAAAAATGAACTGGACAACCTTCAAATAGCAATGACTTCAATTCCTTTGAGATACAAATTGGCCATAAAGCTAACAATAAATTGTTGTGAATGTAGTGATTTCCTGTTGCCAAGTTCCATGTATTTTACAAATACATCTCAGCTTAGATGGAGACGATCATTATTGCCATTCAAAGACTGAGAAACTGTAACATAGAGCCATTTAAAGTATTGAGCAAGGTCAGAGAGTATATGATCAGTGAAAATGAGAACATCTCAAAGTCTCCAAATTTTGGTCTATCTACCGGAAGACATAGTTTCTTGGTAAACACTCATCACTTTGCTCTGGGGTACTGAGAATCACAAGCAAACTCTTTCAAATTGATGTTGATGTCCTCAAATTATGAATCTTAAAATTAAGGCACAATAATTTCACATTTTTAAACAAGCTACTCTCCAATAATCTTCTGAGAACCCACAAAACACTTTAAAGGCATAAATACAATACACTGAATTTATATTCTACTTACAAAAAACCCTTTAAACTATTACTCAGAATCCACTTTAGATCATCATCAGTTCAGTTCAGTTCAGTTCAGTCACTCAGTCATGTCAGACTCTTTGTGACCCCATGAATCGAAGCACACCAGGCCTCCCTGTCCATCCCAGAGTTCACTCAGACTCAAGTCCATCGAGTTGGTGATGCCATCCAGCCATCTCATCCTCCGTCGACCCCTTCTCCTCCTGCCCCCAACCCCTCCCAGCATCAGAGTCTTTTCCAATGAGTTAACTCTTCTCATGAGGTGGCCAAAGTACTGGAGTTTCAGCTTTAGCATCATTCTTTCCAAAGAAATCCCAGGGTTGATCTTCTTCAGAATGGATTGGTTGGATCTCCTTGCAGTCCAAGGGACTCTCAAGGGTCTTCTCCAACACCACAGTTCAAAAGCATCAATTCTTCGGCACTCAGCCTTCTTCACAGTCCAACTCTCACATCCATACATGACCACAGGAAAAATCCTAGCCTTGATTGACAGACCTTAGTTGGCAAAGTAATGTCTCTGCTTTTCAATACTATCTAGATTGGTCATAACTTTTCATCACCTACAGGTTTCACTAAAAATTGCCTCTCAATAGGTGATTTCCCTCCTTACCAGCTTACTCTCTATTGGCCTAATCCCTTGCAAATTCTATTTTGTTTCCTTCAAAGTGCTTGTTACTAAATTGAATTATCTTAACATGTATGTCTCTCGTTTACTGTCTGTCTTTCCTCAGGACAGTATAAGGTCCCTAAGAAAAGTAAATGTGTCTTGCTCAGCACCATACCCTCCGTGTGTAGAACAATGTCTAACACAATGTGAATTTAATACATGGCTGAAGAAATGAATCAGTTGATAACTCATGGTCTAAAAATAATGAAAAATAAAGAGTAATGATGAAATTGACATAGAACAATTTAATTAACACCATAGGATTCCACAATAACCTGCCATAGAAAAGTATCATGTCAATCCAAGCCCTAGAGTATGTAAATATTTTACAGCCCCAGCAATAATTGATATTCACAGTTATTACCATGCATTATCAAGAAAAGTTGAGTAATATTCTATATATGCCACAGCAGGGAAGTATATTTATTTAACTTTCAGTTAGAAAACAATGAAAACAAAAGATTAGGTATTTTACATTTGGAAATAAAATTATCCTAACTAACTATTTATCCCTTATTTGCTATACACTATCCCCTCAAGCCAGAAATCTGAGAATAATCCTATATTGTTTTTATCTTCCTTATCTTCACATCCAATAAACTGGGTATTTTCAATTTTATTTCCCAACTGTTTCTTGATAATATTTGTTTAATATTCATATTACAAATGTATGATTTGTTATCATCATTTCTTACCTGAACTATTACTGAGAGATTCTTACTCTAGCTTTATAAATCATAAAATATAAACTGAAGTATCTAACAATAACTTAATTAATCACTCCAGTAGATTACTATTGCTTATAGCAAAATTTCCAATGACATCATTAGGACATGCAAACATTTTCATGACTTGAACCTCCTCTACCCATCCTGCTTCTTTGTTTTATATCATAGTAATTTTTTTTTTTATGGACTTCCCTGATGGCTCAGAGGGTAAAGTGTCTGTCTGCAATGCAGGAGACCTGGGCTTGATCCCTGGGTCGGGAAGATCCCCTGGAGAAGGAAATGGCAACCCACTCCAGTACTATAGCCTGGAAACTTCCATGGACAGAGGAGCCTGGTAGGCTACAGTTCATGGGATCACAAAGTGACTTCACTTTAATGTTCTTTTATAGCTTTCTACTTTTATCATCTATTATCTTTTCCTAAGAGAATATTCTGGAGAAGGCAATGGCACTCCACTCCAGTACTCTTGCCTGGAAAATCCCATGGACGGAGGAGCCTGGTAGGCTGCAGTCCATGGGGTCGCTAAGAGTCAGACACGACTGAGCGACTTCACTTTCACTTTTCCCTTTCATGCATTGGAGAAAGAAATGGCAACCCACTCCAGTGTTCTTGCCTGGAGAATCACAGGAATGGGGGAGTCTGGTGGGCTGCCATCTACGGGGGCCAACAGAGTCGGACACGACTGAAGTGACAGCAGCAGCAGCAGGAGGAGGATATTGTGATTTTTTTTTTCATCCAGGTAATTTTTATGCATCTTTCCATCATTACTAAAACCTTGTCCTATTTTCCAGCATGAGGCAAGAGCTCCTTTATTTTATGCTTCCTCAAACCTCAAACATATTTCTTTACCTCATTAGAATGTTTGAGCTTCAGTTATCAAAAAATCCAAGTAAATATAGTTCATTCAATAGAGTTCATTACCTTCTATAATAAAAAGATTTGCAGGAGACCATATCAGGTTTGTTGGCGGCAGGTTAATGTTAAATATCTGGGTCTTTTTTTTTTTTTCCTTTAAAATTCTTATTCTTAACATGTCTACCGTAGGTCCAAACTTCATACATTCCACAACTATATTTAAAGGCAGAGAGGAGAAGGAAATAGTTGATGGATGGGTAACTAAGTTCAGTCACTCAGTCGTATCCGACTCTTTGCGACCCCATGAATCGCACCACACCAGGCCTCCCTGTCCATCACCATCTCCCGGAGTTCACTCAGACTCGCGTCCATTGAGTCAGTGATGCCATCCAGCCATCTCAGCCTTGGATGTCCCCTTCTCCTCCCTCCCTCAACCCCTGCCAGCATCAAAGTCTTTTCCAATGAGCCAGCTCTTCGTATGAGGTGGGCAAAGTGCTGGATCTTCAGCTTTAGCATCATTCCTTCCAAAGAAATCTCAGGGCTGATCTCCTTCAGAATGGACTGGTTGGATCTCCTTGCAGTCCAAGGGACTCTCAAGAGTCTTCTCCAACACCACAGTTCAAAAGCATCAATTCTTCAGTGCTCTGCCTTCTTCACAGTCCAACTCTCACATCCATACATGACCATTGGAAAAACCATAGACTTGACTAGACGGACCTTAGAAAGTAATGTCTCTGCTTTTGAAGATGCTATCTAGGTTAGTCATAACTTTTCTTCTAAGGAGTAAGCGTCTTTCAGTTTCATGGCTGCAGTCACCATCTGCAGTGATTGCAGCCCCAAAAACTAAAGTCAGCCACTGTTTCCACTGTTACCCATCTATTTCCCATGAAGTGATGAGACTGGATGCCATGATCTTAGTTTTCTGAGTGTTGAGCTTTAAGCCAACTTTTTCACTCTCCTCTTTCACTTTCATCAAGAGTCTTCTTAGTTCCTCTTCACTTTCTGCCATAAGGATGGTGCCATCTGCATATCTGAGCTTATTGATATTTCTCCTGGCACTCTTGATTCCAGTTTATGTTTCTTCCAGTCCAGCGTTTATCATGATGTACTCTGCACAGAAGTTAAATAAGCAGGGTGGCAATATACAGCCTGGACATACTCCTTTTCCTATTTGAACCAGTCTGTTGTTCCATGTCCAGCTCTAACTGTTGCTTTCTGGCCTGCAAATGGATTTCTCAAGAGGCAGGTCAGGTGGTCTGGTATTCTCATCTCTCTCAGATTTTCCACAGTGTATTGTGATCCACACAGTCAAAGGCTTTGGCATAGTCAATAAAGCAGAAGTAGAAGTTTTTCTGGAACTCTCTTGCTTTTTCTATGATCAAGTGGATGTTGGCAATTTAATCTCTGGTTCCTCTACCTTTTCTAAAACCAGCTTGAACATCAGGAATTTCACGGTTCATGTATTGCTGAAGCCTGGCCTGGAGAATTTTGAGCATTACTTTACTAGCGTGTGAGATGAGTGCAAATTTGTGTGGTAGTTTGACCATTCTTTGGCATTGCCTTTCTTTGGGATTGGAATGAAAACTGACCTTTTCCAGTCTTATGGCCACTGCTGAGTTTTCCAAATTTGTTCACATATTCAGTGCAGCACTTTCACAGCATCATCTTTCAGGATTTGAAATAGCTCTACCGGAATTCCATCACCTCCACTAGCTTTATTTGTAGTGATGCTTTCTAAGGCCCACTTGACTTCACCTTCCAGAATGTCTGGCTGTAGATGAGTGACCACACCATCATGATTATCCGGGTTGTGAAGATCATTTTGTACAGTTTTTCTGTGTATTCTTGCCATCTCTTCTTAATATCTTCTGCTTCTGTTAGGTCCATACCATTTCTGTTCTTTACTGAGCCCATCTTTGCAAGAAGCACCTGAAATAACAGGCAAATTTGGCCTTGGAATATGGAATGAAGCAGGACAAAGACTAATAGAGTTTTGCCAAGAAAATGCACTGGTCATAGCAAACACCCTCTTCCAACAACACAAGAGAAGACTCTACACATGGACATCACCAAATGGTCAACACCGAAATCAGATTGATTATATTCTCTGCAGCAAAAGATGGAGAAACTCTATACAGTCAACAAAAACAAGACCAGGAACTGACTGGCTCAGATCATGAACTCCTTATTACCAAATTCAGACTTAAATTGAAGAAAGCAGGGAAAACCACTAGACAATTCAGCTATGACCTAAATCAAATCCCTTATGATTATACAGTAGAAGTGAGAAATCAATTTAAAGACTTAGATCTGATAGATAGATGCCTGATGAACTATGGACTGAGGTTCGTGACATTGTACAGGAGACAGGGATCAAGACCATCCCCATGGAAAAGAAATGCAAAAACGCAAAATGGCTGTCTGGAGAAGCCTTACAAATAGCTGTGAAAAGAAGAGAAGGGAAAAGCCAAGGAGAAAAGTAAAGATATAAGCATCTGAATTCAGAGTTCCAAAGAATAGCAAGGAGAGATAAGAAAGCCTTCTTTAGCAATCAACGCAAAGAAATAGAGGAAAACAACAGAATGGGAAAGACTAAAGATATCTTCAAGAAATTAGAGATACCAAGGGTAACCAAGAGCACCAGCAAATGTAACACTGATATCTCGGTTGATATGTACATTTTTCCCATGATTTTTTAAAACTATTCATGAATATTGCTAAAGGCTATTATTTTGTATATCATGACATTAATAAAACTTGATTATCAATAAAAGCTGGCATAAATGCTGATCATCATTAACATCAAAATGTTAACTCAGAGTAAACCTAAACAATATTTCCTTATCACTAAGTTGAAGCTATATTAGTTTTCTAGTCATGTCATAACAAAATACCACAACTGAGTGGGTTAAAACTACAGAAATTTATTCTCTCACAGGACTGGAAGCTATATATCTGAAACCAAAATGTCAGCATGGCCACTTTCCCTCTAAATCTGTAGGAAAAAATCTATTATTTAATCTAACATCCATGGACCTACTTAAGGCAATTTTAGGCTATAACATTTCTGTGCTTCTGCATGACTTTCCACTCTAAAACAAAACAGGAACTCTCAGATAAAGTTTGAGTCATTTTCCCAGTTTGATCTGCAATTTCTGTTTAAGCTCAAACAATTTTTTATTTGACCAAAATCATAATTTGCATATTACATATAAATAATCTTCAGAATAAGACTCTATAAGAGCATAAGGTTTTAAAAGTTCATCAGTATTCTGAGGTTGGTCAAGTACATTTATTTATGGTTAAGTACATTTATTAATGGCTAAGTATGTTTATTTATATTTAAAGACATTCTTAGCTATATGAGCTTTGGTGCTGGTGGGTAAGTGGCCAAATCGTGTCTAATTCTTACAACCCCATGGACTGTAACTCATCTGGCTTCTCTATCCATGGGATTTCCCAGACAAGAATACTGGAGTATGTTGCCATTTCATCCTCCAGGGAACTTTTCTCACCTAGTGATCAAACCAAGGTCTCCTGGATTGCAGGTAGTCTCCTGCTTTGAAGGTGTATTCTTCGTCAACTAAGCAATCAGTTCAATTCATTTCTGTTGCTCAGTTGTGTCAGACTCTTTGTGACTGCATGGACTGCAGCACGCCAAGCTTCCCTGTCCATCACCAACTCCCGGAGCTTGCTCAAACTCATGTCCATCGAGTTGGTGATGCCAACCATCTCATCCTGTGTTGTCCCCTTCTCCTCCCACCTTCAATCTTTCCCAGCATCAAGGTCTTTTCCAGTGAGTCAGTTCTTCGCATCAGGTGGCCAGCCTATTAGAGCTTCAGTTTCAGCATCACTCTTTCCAATGAGTATTCACGATCCTTTAGGATTGACTGGTTGGATCTCCTTGCAGTCCAAGGGACTCTCAAGAGTCTTCTCCAACACCACAGCTCAAAAGTATCAATTCCTCAGTGCTCAGCTTTCTTTAGGCCAAACTCTTACATCCATACTGGGCTATTAAAAAAACTATAGCATTGACTAGCAAGATCTTTTTCAGCAAAGTAGTGTCTCTGTTTTTTTAATATGTTGTCTAGGTTGGATATAACTTTTATTCCAAGGAACAAGCATCTTTTAATTTCATGGCTGCAGTCACCATCTGCAGTGATTTTGGAGCCCAAGAAAACAAAATCTGTCACTGTTTCCATTGTTTCCCTATAAGTTTGCCATGAAGTGATGGGACCAGATGCCATGATCTTCGTTGTTTGAATGTTGAGCTTTAAGCCAGCTTTTTCAGTCTCCTCTTTCACTTTCATCAAGAGGCTTTTTAGCTCCTCTTTACTTTCTGCCATAAGGGTGGTGTCATCTGCATATCTGAGGTTATTCCTATTTCTCCCAGCAATCTTGAACCAGCTTTTGCTTCATCCAGTCCCCCATTTCACATGATGTACTATGGATATAAGTTAAATAAGCAGGGTGACAATATACAGCCTTGACATACTCCCTTCTAAATTTGGAATCAGTCTCTTGTTCCATGTCCAGTTCTAATGGTTGCTTCTTGACCTGGACACAGATTTCTTAAAAGGCAGGTAAAGTGGCAGGTAAAGAGAGGTATTCCCCTCTCTTCAAGCATTTTCCAGTTTGTTGTGTTCCACACAGTCAAAGGCTTTAGCACTCAATGAAGCAGAAGTAGATGTTTTTCTGGATTTCTCTTGATTTTCCTATGATCCAATAGATGTTGGCAATTTGATCTCTGGTCCCTCTGCCTTTTCTATATCCAGCTTGAACAACTGGAAGGTTTCAGGAATCAGGGAAACCCATATTAGAATTAAAGAGCACTTGTTAGATATCTGAGACTTTGGTGAATTATCCATAAATGGAGAAGAACAAGATGAGGGGAGAATGAGAGAAAAGAGAGGCATACAATGTCAACGCTATCTGATAACTACTGTGGGCTATTTGTTGGAATCCACCAAGTATTAAGAGAGATTAAAGAATTTGTTCGGTAAAGAGAAGTAGGGAAGAGCATACCAAGCCAACAAATACCATACATACTATCTTTGCATGTATTAGAGGGAAGGAGTGTGTGTACAGAACGGAGAGGAGAGAATGAAGAAAGAAGGGAGGATAGGAGATGATGCCTTAAAATGAGAATGGGGCCATAGTGAACCACATCAGTACAAAGTAACTCCATGGTTATAAGCAAAAATTGTTTACCCTCAAAAACAGAGGATGCCAGAGTTTGTTTCTCCCTGAGTGTAAACGATTTGGGATATGGAGATTTGACGAGATGGCCTACAGGGTTTAAAGGGGAACTACAGTTTTGTTGGATTTAGAAAAGGAAGAAGTATCATAGATCAAACTGCCAACATCATTGGTTCCTAGAAAAAGCAAAGGGATTCCAGAAAAACGTATATTTCTGCTTAAAGATTTTGACTGTGGATCAAAACAAACTATGGAAAATTCTTAAAAAGATAGGAATACTAGACTACTTTACCTGCTTCCTGAGAAACTTTTTACAAGTCAAGAAGTAAAGTTAGAACTGGACATGGAAAAACTGACTGGTCAAAACTGAGAAAGGAGTATGTCAAGGCTCTATATTGTGACCCTGTTTATTTAACTTTCATGTAGAGTACATCATATGAAATGTCAGAGTGTATTAATCACAAGCTGGAATCAAGATTTATGGGAGAAATATCAACAACCTCAGCTATGCAGATGACACTACCCTAATATCAGAAAGCAAAAAGGAACTAAAGAGCCTCTTTTTGAGAATGAAAGAGGAGAATGAAAAAGCTGGCTTAAAACTCAACATTCAAAAAACTAAGATTATGACATTCATTCCCATCACTTCATGGCAAATAGATGGGGAAAAAGTGAAAACAGTGACATATTTTATTTTCTTGGGCTCCAAAATCACTGTGGAGGATGACTGAATCTGTGAAGTTAAGACGCTTTTTCACTGAAAGGAAAGATATGACAAACTTAGAAAGCTTATTAAAAAGCAGAGACATCATTTTGCTGACAAAGATTCTTGTTAGTCAAAGCTATGGTTTTTCCAGTAGTCATGCATGTATGTGAGAGCTGGACCATAAAGAAAGCTGAGCACCAAAGAATTGATGCCTTTGAAATGTGATGCTGGAGAAGATTCTTGAGAGTTTCTTGGACTGCAAGGAAATCTAACCAGTCAATCCTAAAAGAAATCAACCCTGTTATTCATTGGAAGCACAGATGCTGAAGTAGAAGTTCCAATACTTTGGCCACCTAATACAAAGAGCTGACTCACTGGAGAAGACCCTGATGCTAAGAAAGATTGAGGGCAGGAGGAGAAGAGGATGACAGAGAATGAGATGTTTAGATAGCATCACCGACTCAAGGGACATGAGTTTGAGCAAACTCTGGGAGGTAGTGAAGGACAGGGCGTTGCAGTCCATAGGGTTTCAAAGAGTCAGACAGGACTTAGTGACTAAACAGCAACAACAAATAGTTTTGCTATTCATCTACTTCTAAATAATTATGATCTTTTCAACTCATTTCTCAAATACAATTTCACACTACTCTTTCCTCAATAAACAGCCTAGTGACAAACACTGAGTGACAATAAAATAAATTGGATAATGTCAAATTCCAACTTATTTGCAGTACAAATATTGAGTGACAGTATAATAAATTGGATAATGTCAAATGCTAAGATATTATATTTGATTCTCAATTCAAACCACAACTCAAAACATCACCTGTTTATTTTGTTTAGTATCAAGTTCATTGAACTAAATCTATCTTCTGTATTTAAATGAAGATAATTAGATTTGAGGTATCAATGTCATAACAAATCAAACATGCCTTGGGTTATAAATATAAAATGTACACATTTTTGGTGAAACAATTATAAGGGAAAATATATCCTAAGATATCTGAATTTTTTTTTTCAAATTCTGCTATGATACATGTGTTTTCTTTATTACAAAGCAAGTATTCTATATCTTCAAATTGTTATATAAAGTAAGCTCCATAGGGTACCTACTTTAATGAAAAAGATAAAAATGTACAGAGGATTTTACAAGTCTTCCTGTAATGAAAACTAAGTAAAACTATCAGGTTTTAACAAAAATGGTCTGTGCAATCAGACCCAAATAATAAAATATGTCTCATATAGCTACTGGCAAAAGGGAAGAAACAACATGAGGGATAAAGTAATCAAATGACTTGTCTTTTGTTTTGAGCAACACTATTTTCTCTAACTCATAGAAACAACAACAAAATATATTATTAGCTCTGATTAAAAAGCTAGAAAGAGATGAGGCCTAACTATCAAATTTCAATTTCTCTATGAACTCAAACCAAATATATAAAAGAAGGATGTTAGCCATTTTAAAGGTGAAAATACAAATTTTCAATCACACTTTAAAATTAAAATATTTTAGTAGAGCCTGAAGTCAGGTAGGTTGATTCCTCTAACTCCATTCTTCTTTCTCAAGATTGCTTTGGCTATTCAGGATTTTTTGTATTTCCATACAAATTGTGAAATTATTTGTTCTAGCTCTGTGAAAAATACCATTGGTAGCTTGATGAGGACTGAATGGAATCTATAGATTGCTTTGGGTAGTATACTCATTTTCACTATATTGATTCTTCTGATCCATGAACACGGTATATTTCTCCATCTATTAAGTGTCCTCTTTGATTTCTTTCACCAGTGTTTTATAGTTTTCTATATATAGGTCTCTTGTTTCTTTAGGTAGATCTATTCCTAAGTATTTTATTATTTTTGTTGCAATGGTGAATGGAATTGTTTCTTTAATTTCTCTTTCTATTTTCCCATTAATAGTGTATAAAAATACAAAGGATTTCTGTGTGTTGATTTTATATCCTGCAACTTTACTATATTCATTGATTAGCTCTATTTGTTAATGTGGTGTATTATATTGAAGCCGTCTGGTCATGGGCTTTTGTTTGCTGGAAGATTTCTGATTATAGTTTCAATTTCCATGCTTGTGATGAGTCTGTTAAGATTTTCTAATTCTTCCTGGTTCAGTTTCAGGCTCTACTACAAAGCCACAGTCATCAGGACAGTATATAACTGGCCCATGGACACCATTATCTTTGACAAAGGAGGCAAGAATATACAATGGAGAAAAGACAGTCTCTTTAATTGGTCAACCACTTGCAAAAAAGTGAAACTAGAACACTTTCTAACACCATACACAAAAACTCAAAATGGATTAAACATCTAGACTTAAGACCAGAACTATAAAACTCCTAGAGGAGAACATAGGCAAAACACTCTCCAACATAAATCACAGCAGGATTCTCTATGACCCTTCTCCAAGGGATCTTCCCAACCCAGGGATCAAACCCAGGTCTCCTGCATTGCAGACAGACACTTTACCATCTAAGCCACTAGGGAAGCCCAACCTATATGACCCACCTCCCAGAATATTGGAAATAAAAGCAAAAGTAAACAAATGGGACCTAATTAAAAGCTCCTGCACAACAAAGGAAGCTATAAGTAAAGTGAAAAGACAGCCTTCAGAATGGGAGAAAATAATAGCAAATGAAGCAACTGAAAAAGAATTAATCTCAAAAATATACTAGCAACTCCTGCAACTCAATTCCAGAAAAATAAATAACCCAATCAAAAAGTGGGCCAAAGAACTAAACAGACATTTCTCCAAAGAAGACATACAGATGGCTAACAAACACATGAAAAGATGCTCAACATTATTCATTATCAGAGAAATGCAAATCAAGACCACATTGAGGTTCCATTTCACGCCAGTCAGAATGGGTGCTATCCAAAAGTCTACAAGCAATAAATGCTGGAGAGGGTGTGGAGAAAAGGGAACTATCTTACACTGTTCATGGCAATGCAAGCTGGTACAGCCACTATGGAGAACAGTGTGGAGATTCCTTTAAAAACTGGGAATAGAACTACCATATGACCCAGAAATCCCACTGCTGGGCATAAATACCAAGGAAATCAGAATTGAAAGAGACACACATATCCCAATGTTCATCGCAGCACTGTTTATAATAGCCAGGTCATAGAAGCAAGCTAGATGTCCATCAGCAGATGAATGGATAAGAAAGTTGTGGTACATATACACAATGGAGTATTACTCAGCCATTAAAATGAATGCATTTGAATCAGTTCTAATGAGGTAGATGAAACTGGAACCTATTCAACCAGTCCATTCTCAAGGAGATCAGTCCTAGGTGTTCTTTGGAAGGAATGATGCTAATGCTGAAACTCCAGTACTTTGGCCACCTCATGCAAAGAGTTGACTCATTGGAAAAGACTCTTATGCTGGGAGGGATTGAGGGCAGGAGGAGAAGGGGATGATGGAGGATGAGATGGCTAGATGGCATCACTGACTCGATGGACGTGAGTTTGAGTATACTCCAGGAGTTGGTGATGGACAGGGAGGCCTGGCGTGCTGCAATTCATGGTTTCACAGGGAGTCGTACAGGACTGAGCAACTAAACTGAACTGAACTGAACTGAACTGATACAGAGTGAAGTAAGCCAGAAAGAAAAACACCAATACAGTATACTAACGCATATATGTGGAATTTAGAAAGATGGTAATGATAACCCTGTATGCGAGACAGCAAAAGAGACACAGATGTATAGAACAGTCTTTTGGACTCTATAGGAGAGGGTGAGGGTGGGATCATTTGGGAAAATGACACTGAAACATGTATATTATCATATGTGAAACAAATTGCCAGTCCACGTTTGATGCTTGATACAGTATGCTTTGGGCTGGTTCACTGGGATGACCCAGAGGGATGAGATGGGGAGGGAGGTGGGAGGGAGGTTCAGGATGGGGAACACATGTACAACCATGGTGGATTCATGTCAATGTATGGCAAAACCAATACAATATTATAAAGTAATTAGTCTCCAATTAAAATAAATAAGTTTATATTAAAAACAATAAAATTTTTAAAGATAAAAATACCAGAAACCTCAAAAAGTAAATAAATTTTAAAGAAGAATTTGCAATTAACAGCCTTCCCATAAGCAGACTCACTATTCTCCACTATTCAAAAGATTTGAGTCTTCCTCTATAATACCTTATCTGGTTTTACTTTACATTGAGTCCCTCTCCTTTGTAGCAACTCAGACAGCTGACTTGGACGCTTGGGGGTTTTTCTTGGTTTTCTCTTAATTTACTATAAAATATGCCTGGAATTATTCTTAAAAAGAGCATTAATATGAAAATAAACTTGGCATAGAAGAAAATGGCAAAAAACAATCAATTATCCCTTTCCAACACAAAGTAATTATCTTTCTTATAAATTATTGAGTTCTTCTAACACATTAAATTACCTAAATGTCATGGAGATTAGAATTTCTCACTTACCTTAGATTAATCTGATACAACTCTATCCTGTGTATGTTAATGTAGGAGGGGGTTCTGAGAACACAATATACCCCAGTGAGCAGTAGTCCTTAACCAAGTCTTGGACAGATGGGTTAAATGTTTAAATAATATATTTAGCAACTAATGTATTCTGCACTTACACATCATGCATTAATAATTCTAGTATGAAAAAGTTACTTTGCCTAATTTTGTTCTTGTTTCAATTCAAAACCAATATATGACTTTAAAAATAATTCATAACTGTTCTTTGGATGTGCAGTAGAAAGGGACTATTCCACATGGAGTTTTTACATAGTTTTCAACTTTATTAAGTAGGAATATGTCTCTCTTTGCTGATGAAAAATAAAATAGCATGTTTTTGCTTCCAAAAATAAATTTTGAATGAGGGAGTAAATAAAAGCAAAAGAAAAATACATTGAGGCAGAGAGGAAAATTTGTTTGTAAAACGAAAGCCATGAATAATAATAACTTTGTGAATTTCCAATCTAGTGTAAAAACTCAAAAACCTTTTTTGCTTCATTATGTTCTAAAACAGATAGTATCTTAATGCAATAAATTAATAAATAACAACCTCAATTAAATAGAGTCAGGAGACAGAAAGGGGAGCCCTCATGCACTATGAGGGTAGCACAGCCCAAAGGGAGAAAGAAAGACTTCCTCTTCTTGCCTTTCAAGAGCTTAGCCAGTGAAAAGCTATCACAACTGAACAAATGAAAAAGCCACCATATTTCAAACTCCCCATTCCTTCAGTGGACTGTTTGCTTACTGTAGCCCTCCCAAATTCCTTTTCCCCTATCCTGAGGATCAAACCTGGGTCTCCTGCATTGCAGGAAGATTCTTTACCATTTGAGCCACTAGGGAAGCACTTTTTCCCTATATAAAAGAATATTTCGCTGAAGCTTTGCATGTGGCTTGCTACAAATAAGGACTACAAATTGCAACTTTTACTGATTCTGAATAAGCTGAATAACTATCAGCCTATTTGTTTCAGGTCAACATCTTGACAGCCCATATAGGGATCCAGAGAAGACCCTGCACAACTCCAACGCTGGTGAGCAAACAGGTTTTGTATCCACATGGAGCATGTTGTTGCTCACTGCTTTTCTTGCTAACCCTAGCATTTGACAGTAAGTCTTTCTACCAATTTCAAGCTCTTATCTTTTTTGTCTTGTGACACTTCTTAGGTTTTATTACAGGTCTACTTTAAGACTTCCTTCTTTCTGATTAAGGCTTTGTTCTGTATGTGAGTACTCATTTGGCACTTTGGCCTGTTGAAATCTGGCTGTTTCAGTTGAAAGTGTTCTAGCCTTCAACCCATTTGCCCTCTTGAACAAAAGTATTACTTCTGGAACAAACTGCCTTTGACTCAGTCCTTCAAAAACAAGAGATGTTTCATTGGAATTGTTCTGGTTTGGCCCTCAGCCCAATTCCTTTGGGAATAAGAGCAGCTTTTGGTCTGGCTCCTATGGGACTAGACTGTTCCCTTGGAATTTGTTGGTATTAGGCCTACAGACTGTTTGAGCTGTATAAGCAATTTGAAAAATTATTCTTGTACTTTAGAAAAGAAGTTCTGAGAAATGGGATTCCAGTTATCTAAAATTTTGAGAGCATCTCCCCTACAGAATCCCCGGGCAATTCTGTGTTTAAATTCATAGTTCAGGAACTTATGGTTATCTGCTGGGGAGAGAAAGTTAAGGAGTTGGGGATTTACATGTACACACTGCTATATTTAAAACAAATAAGCAACAAGGAAAAGAAAGAGAAAGCTATGGCTCTTCCGCATGGACAAATCTAACTAAATGGGTCACCCTCAAAGAAGGCCATCCTGAGGAACTTTTGAAATTCCCACGCTTAATTTTCATAAAATCAAATTGGATAACCACAGCACCAAATTTTCCAAAACTGAATGGAATGCTTATATCAGTCAGTATTTTGGGGCTTCTAAATGTTGAGTCTAAAATCGTTTCTCTGCAAAATAAAATGTTTAACTGAGTGAAATGATCAAAGAAAGATAACATGGCTTTAGAAGCCTCATGGCCTTTTCCCTTAACATCTCAGTCTCAGGTTCCAGCTGACTTTCTCCTGAATTTCTCCTTTTCTTTTACATAGGCTATACCTCTCGGGTTCATCATACTAATTCTCTCACTGAACTTCCTTTTTTCCCCTGAAATTCTCCCCACTCTTCTTTTCTCTAACTTATCAGAATCGCAGGTGGCTGCGAGAGCCCATGCACTAAGGACAGATGGCTGCGAGAGGAGCTACCCCACATCTGAGATCAGGGGCATTGGCTAGAGTGCCAGGCTGTGATGGCACAGGAACGGCCGAGACCAGCTACCCTGTGTCCCAGGTCAGGGATGGCGACCTGGAGGAGCTACCTGCATCTGAGGTCAGGGTTGCGGCTGGGAGGAGCTACCCCGTGTCCAAGGCCATTTGCAGCTGGGAAGAGACACCCTGTGTCCGAGGTCACGGGCAGCTGGGAGAAGCCACCTCGCACCCGAGGCCAGGGGTGGTGACCCAGGGGAGCCACGCCAAGCACGAGGCCAGGGCTGGCAGCTAGGAGGAGCAACCCGCGGAGTGGTGGCTATGCAGGCGCAAGAGGGCCTAAAGGAGCTATCCCATGTTGAAGGTCAGGAATGGCGGCAGTAAGGAGATACCCCTCATCCAAGGTAGGGAGCAGCAGCTGTGCTTTGCTGGAGTAACCATGAAGAGATACCCCACACACAAGGTAAGAGAAACCCAAGTAAGATGGTAGGTGTTGCAAGAGGGCATCAGAGGGCAGACAAACTGAAACCATACTCACAGAAAACTAGTCAATCTAATCACACTAGGACCACAGCCTTGTCTAACTCAATGAAACCAAGCCATGCCTGCGGGGCAACCCAAGATGGGCAGGCCATGGTGGAGAGGTCTGACAGAATGTGGTCCACTGGAGAAGGGAATGGCAAGCCACTTCAGTATTCTTGCCTTAAGAACCCCATGAACAATATGAAAAGGCAAAATGATAAGATACAGAAAGAGGAACTTCCCAGGTCAGTAAGTGCCCAATATGCTACTGGAGATCAGTGGAGAAATAACTCCAGAAAGAATGAAGGGATGGAGCCAAAGCAAGAACAATACCCAGTTATGGATGTGACTAGTGATAGAAGCAAGATCCGATACTGTAAAGAGCAATATTGCATAGGAACCTGGAAAGTCAGGTCCATGAATCAAGGCAAATTGGAAGTGGTCAAACAAGAGATGGCAAGGGTGAACGTCGACATTCTAGGAATCAGCGAACTAAAATGGACTGGAATGGGTGAATTTAATTCAGATGACCATCATACCTACTACTCTGGGCAGGAATCCCTCAGAAGAAATGGAGTAGCCATCATGGTCAACAAAAGAGTCCAAAATGCAGTACTTGGATGCAATCTCAAAAACAACAGAATGATCTCTGTTCATCTCCAAGGCAAACCATTCCATATCACAGTTATCCAAGTCTATGTCCCAACCAGTAATGCTGAAGAAGCTGAAGTTGAACGGTTTTATTAAAAACCTAAAAGACCTTTTAGAACTAACACCAAAAGATGATGTCCTTTTCATTATAGGGGACTGGAATGCTAAAGTAGGAAGTCAAGAAACACCTGGAGTAACAGGCAAATTTGGCCTTGGAATTCAGAATGAAGCAGGGAAAAGACTAATAGAGTTTTGCCAAGAAAATACACTGGTCATAGCAAACATCCTTTTCCAACAACACAAGAGAAGACTCTACACATGGACATCACCAGATGGTCAACACCGAAATCAGATTGATTACATTCTATGCAGCCAAAGATGGAGAAGCTCTATACAGTCAACAAAGACAAAACCAGGAGCTGACTGTAGCTCAGATAATGAACTCCTTTATACCAAATTAAGACGCAAATTGAAGAAAGTAGGGAAAACTACTAGACTATTCAGATATGACCTAAATCAAATCCCTTATGATTATACAGTGAAAGTGAGAAATAGATTTAAGGGCCTAGATCTGATAGATAGAGTGCCTGATGAACTATGGACAGAGGTTTGTGACATTGTACAGGAGACAGGGATCAAGACCATTCCCATTAAAAAGAAATGCAAAAAAGCAAAATGGCTGTTTGGTGAGGCCTTACAAACAGCTGTGAAAAGAAGTGAGGTGAAAAGCAAAGGAGAAAAGGAAAGACAGAAGCATCTGAATGCAGAGTTCCAAAGAATAGCAAGAAGAGATAAGAAAGCCTTCTTCAGCGATCAATGCAAACAAATAGGGGAAAAGAACAGAATGGGGAAAACTAGAGATCTCTTCAAGAAAATTAGAGCTAGCAAGGGAACATTTCATGCAAAGATGGGCTCGATAAAGGACAGAAATGGTATGGACCTAACAGAAGCAGAAGATATTAAGAAGAGGTGGCAAGAATACATGGAAGAACTGTACAAAAAAGATCTTCATGACCCAGATAATCATGATGATGTGATCACTAATCTAGAGCCAGACATCTTGGAATGTGAAGTCAAATGGGCCTTAGAAAGCATCATTACAAACACAGTTAGTGGAGGTGATGGAATTCCAGTTGAGCTGTTTCAAATTCTGAAAGGTGATGTTGTGAAAGTGCTGCACTGAATATGCCAGCAAATTTGGAAAACTCAGCAGTGGCCACTGGACTGGAAATGGTCAGTTTTCATTCCAATTCCAAAGAAAGGCAGTGCAAAAGAATGCTCAAACTACCTAACAATTGCACTCATCTCACATGCTAGTAAAATAATGCTCAAAATTCTCCAAGCTAGGCTTCAGCAATACGTGAACCGTGAACTCCCTGATGTTCAAGCTGGTTTTAGAAAAAGCAGAGGAACAAGAGATCAAATTGCCAACATCCGCTGTATCATGGAAAAAGCAAGAGAGTTCCAGAAAAACTTCTACTTCTGCTTTATTGACTATGCCAAAGCCTTTGACTGTGTGGATCACAATAAACTGTGAAAAATTCTGAAAGAGATGGGAATACCAGACCACCTGACCTGCCTCTTGAGAAATCTGTATGCAGGTCAGGAAGCAACAGTTAGAACTGGACATGGAACAGCAGACTGGTTCCAAATAGGAAAAGGAGTACGTCCAGGCTGTATATTGTCACCCTGCTTATTTAACTTCTATGCAGAGTATATCATGAGAAACGCTGGACTGGAAGAAACACAAGCTGGATCAAGATTGCCAGGATATGGCAGAAAGTGAAGAGGAGCTAAAAAGCCTCTTGATGAAAATGAAAGAGGAGAGCGAAAACATTGGCTTAAAGCTCAACATTCAGAAAATGAAGATCATGACATCCGGTCCCATCACTTCATGGGAAATAGATGGGGAAACAGTGGAAAACAGTGTCAGACTTTATTTTTGGGGGGCTCCAAAATCACTGCAGATGGTGACTGCAGCCATGAAATTAAAAGACACTTACTCCTTGGAAGAAAAATTATGACCAACCTAGATAATATATTCAAAAGCCGATACATTACTTTGCCAACTAAGGTCCGTCTAGTCAAGGCTATGGTTTTTCCTATGGTCATGTATGGATGTGAGAGTTAGACTGTGAAGAGGGTTGAGCGCCGAAGAATTGATGCTTTTGAACTGTGGTGTTGGAGAAGATTCTTGAGAGTCCCTTGGACTGCAAGGAGATCCAACCAATCCATTCTGAAGGAGATCAACCCTGGGATTTCTTTGGAAGGAATGATGCTAAAGCTGAAACTCCAGTACTTTGGCCACCTCGTGAGAAGTGTTGACTCACTGGAAAAAACTCTGATGCCGTGAGGGATTGGGGGCTGGAGGAGAACGGGACGACTGAGGATGAGATGGCTGGATGGCATCACGGACTCAATGGACGTGGGTCTGAGTGAACTCCGGGAGATGGTGATGAACAGGGAGGCCTGGCGTGCTGCGATTCATGGGGTCTCAAAGAATCTGACACAACTGAGCGACTGACCTGAACTGATCAGAACCCATCACTTTAAGCCTCCTAAGAATCTAGAGGCTGAAGCCCTAATTTCTTATTTTCCCTGGACTAAAACTGAACTTTGGTCCATAGCTAAAACCTTCCCAAAGTTACTAATACCCTCACAGATTTGCTGATGAATTTAACATAGTCATTCAAACTTAGTTTCACTGACTCATTTCAGCTAGTTCACATACTTGTCAGAGAAGGCCAGGCTTACTGTTGGATGAAAACCACAATTGGGAAAATCCTGAAAGGTTTCTAGAATTACAACCAGGAGCCCAGCCTGCCAACTCATTGCATGACCAGATTCAAGCAATTGCTAGGAGATTTCATTAATCAACTCCTAGGGTTTTACCAAAGCCTATTGATTGGAACAAAATTCAGGCTTGCCACACAAAACCTTATGAACCTGATCATAACTACTATAATCAACCGCACAGACTGTCGTTTCAAATAATTGTTGTTTTCCTTTAGATGTTGGTTCCATCCAGGCAGCTTTTAACTGTATGATTATTATTGAACTGAGAACTTTCCCTTCTAGTAAAGAGGACCGGGACGGAATGAGAAACTGTCTCTACATCAGATTTAGTTTATCTGGCAAACCATCTCTACTGCATGCTAGAAGAGTCACCTAAAAAGAAAGACCACAAAAATTATTAATCTTCAACTCTGGTTAATGAATGAAGGCCCCCAAATGAAAGCAAAATCCTTCTAGTTTCTGCTATTATTGCACAGTCATGTTGAAAGAGAAACTGTTATAAACTCAAACGCTTTAGGTGCCTTCAGCTTTCTAACCAGCCTTTCCAAACTCTTTCCTGTTCTCAATAATAGGGTTCTAAGGGACTACAGGAAGCTACAAGGACTCTTCCCAATCTTCTCTCTTAACCAGCCCGGAAAAATACTTCTCCAGATTGGTGATGAACCTCTTCCATCCCTAATTGGGAGCAGAGCCACACTCTCAGTGCTCAATTCAACTCCTTTAGAGTAAACATTGTCCTGGAGTAGTAAATCAATTCAAATAGCGGGGACTTCCAAAGAGTCTCAAGTAGTTCCTGTCTCTGACCCATTATCTTTCGTTTAGTCCCTATGAGAAACTCCTTAGTTTTCTCCTTAGTCCCTCATTTTCCATCCATTTATTAAACTAAGACTTTTTAGATAAGCATAATGCTGGACTTTCTTTCTCTAGAAAAGGGAAAAATAATTCTAGAATTTGAGAATAGTCATCAAAGCAGCCAACCAGCTGAATTTGGTGACCCTTTGGCCTCTTCTATTTATCTGCCAGTAATGGTAATATAATTGAAGCTAAAAGAACTGATCATCTGTCCCTATTGAATCACATCAGCTATCATCCTTGTTATGAGAAAAGCCTCCAATTAATACTAGCAAAATTTACAGTGCACCATCCATTAAAATTCAAATAGACTTCTCAAAATCTCATTCCAGAATTAATCAATATCCTCTAAGTAAATAGGCCATTCAAGGTATAAAGTTCATGATAGAAGATTTCAAGACTCAAGGCCTCATTATCCTGTAAATAAGTTACTATAATACTCTTATTTTACCAATGAGCAAACCTAAGAACTGAGGGTTGAGGTTTGTTTAGGACCTCGAAGCAATGAACAACATTGTTTTTCCTTGACACCCTGTTGTTCTTAACCCTCATACATTACCAACATCCATTCCCTCTCAAAGCAAACTCGTGACTATTACTGACATATGCAGTGCTTTCTTTAGCATTCTAGTTGATGAAGCTAACCAATAGCTTTTCCCCTTTACCTGGGAAGAAGAGTAATTCACCCGGACAGTAATAACTAAGGGACTTAGTGAGAGTCTTTCTTATTTTTCACAAATCCTGAAGGCTGATCTGGATGATATAAAGTTCCCTAGAGGATCTACTTTGTTGCAATATGTGGATGATTTGCTTTTTTGCTGCCTTCTAAAAGCCTCCTCATTGTAAAGCAGCATCCACTTGCTAAAGCCTTTATCTTTAAAGAGACATAAGGTTGCCAAGGAAATTTTACAGTTTGCCCAGGCATGATATTTATGGTATCTGATATCAGAACAAGGACTTCACTTAGATCCAGATGGACTTCACGGGGTACTAAAGCTCCAAAACCCCGAACCCCAAACTAAGCATCATTTATTGAAAGGTTTTCTTAGTCTGAGGAGTTATTGCTAAAACTGGATTCCAAGTGTTTTTCTTATGGCCAAACATCTGCATATTTTGCTAAAGGATAACAGTAGTTACATGATTTTTTTTTTTGAAGAATTAGATAACACAACTGTTAATGCCTTAAAGGAGAGTCTTATAAAACCACCTGCTCTAGGGAATCCCAGTGATCAGAGTCCCCTTTTCTTTTTTGTATATGAAGAGAAAAGGAATGCCCTTGACATACTACTCATCATAACATACAGGCCCCATCATTAACCCACAGATTATTAATATCATAGTCAATAATGTTAATTGCAGCTACAACTGGAACCTTGTCTTAGGCCATTACTGTCATTTTGGTTAAGATCAAGAAAATCCTTGTGGGATCCCCTTTAACCATTTTTGTACCTCATGCAGCAGAAGCTTTCCTGAATTCTCATCACACTTAATATTTCTCCGTCAGCCACCTCACCCCCTATGAAGCCCTTTTGCTAACTGCTTCTCACGTAGCTCTTATGTTACAGTAACCTTAGCCCTGCCCTTTATCTCCGTTGCAATTCCTCACAGCTGCTTAATGCTGACTGATCACCTTCTGACTCTTGGATATTCCTTTGGGTAACACCAACTTCTCATGACTCACTAATGATTCTTTTGTAAAAGGTAACAATGGCAAATATTGTGCTGCGTATGATAGTGCTGGTGGCTCAGAGGTTAAAGCGTCTGCCTCCAATGAGGGAGAGCCGGGTTCAAAACCTGGGTTGGGAAGATCCCCTGGAGAAGGAAATGGCAATCCACTCCAGTATTCTTGCCTGGAGAATCCCATGGACGGAGAAGCCTAGCAGGTTACAGTCCATGGGGTCGCAAAGAGTTGGACACGACTGAGCGACTTCACCTTCACCTTCCTGATAGTGCAACTCCTTTCAGATATTGTTTAGTTAGAATCTTCATCTATGGCTGCTTCAGTCCAACAGGTTGAATTGCACACACACACACACACACACACACACACACACACTGGGCTTGCACTTTAATCAAAGGCAAAGTTGCTAATATTTAAACTGATAGTAGACATGCTTTCAGAGTATCTCAAGATTTTGGAATGTTTTGGAAGCAATGTAGGGCTTCCTTATATTTAGTGGAAATAAAATTTAAAATGGCATCTTTGTTCAGGAATTTCTGAATGCAATACTTTTACCTGCTGCTTTATTCATTAAGATTCTAGGGCATTTCTAAACTTGACTCTCTGGAAGCTAGGGGAAATCACCTTGATGACATTTCTGCAAGGAATATTTCCTTTAAAGAAACCAATAACAGCCAAACCTCTGTCATAGTCTAAAGAGATATTTCCCCAAATGACAATTCAGAAAAACTGGCTAGAGAAGCCCAACAACAGGCCTCAGAAAAAGAAAAACAAGATTGGAGATTCAACAGTTATTGGTTTGATAAAAAGAGAAAGCTCTTATTTGGACCAAATAACATCCCAGTCCTACCACAGACTCTACAATCCCTACTCATAACCATAGTACATACATTAAGTCATTCGTCTACTGATAAAATGATAGCATTTATGAATACATTTTGGTGGGAAATGTTAAAAAAGGCTACAAAAAGTGTCTAGATCACTTGTTCCATTTGTCCAAAACACAACCTAGGAAACATGTTTGTTCAGCTTTTAGACATTCTAAATTGCTTAACGGACCATTTGAGGTCTGGTAAATTAATTTTTGCAACTTCCTCTGTCTCATGGATATAAATATGCTTTATTCATGATTTGGTGTTTCTACAATGGACTAAAGCCTTCCTTTGAAGATAGGTTACTGCTTTTTCTGTATCTAAAGTTCATTTTGGAAAAAATTATCTCTACCTGGGGAACTTCTCTCAAACTTCATAATGATTGAGGAAACCATTTTACTGATCATATACTGATCAAGTCTATGCTGTTTGACTGTTTTACACTCTCACTATAGGTATCATCCTTAATTCTCTAGTTTGTTCAAATGCAAAAAAGCATTATTAAAGCTCAACTGGCAAAGTCTGTAGAAGTCTTTCAAATAAGTTAGACAAAATCATTGCTGGCACTTCTAAATCTTAGATCTGTCCCTTTTGTAACTCTCACCCATTGAGATCATCACAGGACACCCACTGAATGCACTTGGCTCCTTCTGCTGTTGTCTCACAACTGATAAAGGGAGAGGTACTCTAATATTGTAAAAACCGGACTACTTCTATCAAAAATAACCATGCTTTCATATACAATCTTTTCACAGTGCACACCTGGTAGATGAAGATCTTATAAGCTGGAGGTTTCCTCTTTTGGACAAGATACTTTCAGAAGGACCTCTTACTGAAGAGACTCCTATTAGCTACTATTAATCCACCCTTGTGCTGCCAAAGTCCAGAGAATAGACGCTTGGATTCACAGGACACGTCTAAACAAAGTACCAAACCCTGACTGGACCTGAACATCATCTGATAACCTGAAAGCAAGGGCTTCTGGAATTGAAGCAAGCAACATCTGAGACCACTGTCCTGAGATATCTGGATCAGGCCTATTTGAATTTTGTCTGCCAAAACTCTGATGATTCTGTAAGACTTCAATTGATCTCCAATGTCTATGATCTTGATATGGACTTGAGATAAAAAGCACCTCAGAATTCTCCCTCCATTCCCTACCTGTTTCTTAAACGTGACCTCATTAGGTTTCCAATCTACATTTTCCTCTGATGTGGGTCTCTACACTCAAGATAGGCCCTTCCTGATACTGACAGACAAAAAGCCTTTGAAACCAGAAAATCTGACTCTTGATAAAGAGTCAGATAAAGATCTGACTTTCAGTTAAAGATCTTTATCAAAGGGGGAAAATGAAAAAAAAAATTAATAAAAGGAACCTCAGTTAAATAAAGGGAGACTAGAAAGGGAAGTTCTCATGCCCTGTGATGGTAGCAGAGACCAAAAAGATAAAGGAAGACTTCCTCTTCTTGCCTGACAACGCTTAACCAATGACTGTTACACTTAGCCAATGAAAAGTCACTATGCTTCAAACTCTTAATTTCTTTAATGGATTCTGTGTTTTCTATAACTCTCTCAGCTTTCTTTTTTCCTCTAAAATGAGTTATTTCCATTTTTGCCAGGGACTTGTGTGGGTTCACCATGGTTGAAGATCTCAAATTGAAATTCTTTGCTGATCTTAAATAAACCCACTTCTGGACTACTTCTATCAAAAATAACCATGCTTTCATATACAATCTTTTCACAGTGCACACCTGGTAGATGAAGATCTTATAAGCTGGAGGTTTCCTCTTTTGGACAAGATACTTTCAGAAGGACCTCTTACTGAAGAGACTCCTATTAGCTACTATTAATCCACCCTTGTGCTGCCAAAGTCCAGAGAATAGACGCTTGGATTCACAGGACACGTCTAAACAAAGTACCAAACCCTGACTGGACCTGAACATCATCTGATAACCTGAAAGCAAGGGCTTCTGGAATTGAAGCAAGCAACATCTGAGACCACTGTCCTGAGATATCTGGATCAGGCCTATTTGAATTTTGTCTGCCAAAACTCTGATGATTCTGTAAGACTTCAATTGATCTCCAATGTCTATGATCTTGATATGGACTTGAGATAAAAAGCACCTCAGAATTCTCCCTCCATTCCCTACCTGTTTCTTAAACGTGACCTCATTAGGTTTCCAATCTACATTTTCCTCTGATGTGGGTCTCTACACTCAAGATAGGCCCTTCCTGATACTGACAGACAAAAAGCCTTTGAAACCAGAAAATCTGACTCTTGATAAAGAGTCAGATAAAGATCTGACTTTCAGTTAAAGATCTTTATCAAAGGGGGAAAATGAAAAAAAAAATTAATAAAAGGAACCTCAGTTAAATAAAGGGAGACTAGAAAGGGAAGTTCTCATGCCCTGTGATGGTAGCAGAGACCAAAAAGATAAAGGAAGACTTCCTCTTCTTGCCTGACAACGCTTAACCAATGACTGTTACACTTAGCCAATGAAAAGTCACTATGCTTCAAACTCTTAATTTCTTTAATGGATTCTGTGTTTTCTATAACTCTCTCAGCTTTCTTTTTTCCTCTAAAATGAGTTATTTCCATTTTTGCCAGGGACTTGTGTGGGTTCACCATGGTTGAAGATCTCAAATTGAAATTCTTTGCTGATCTTAAATAAACCCACTTCTGTTGGAGAAATAACTGGCAGTCTGTTTCATGTTAATAACTTTTATAAGTAAATTATTTTCTGCCAGGATAAACAGAAGGAAAACAATACCTATTTCTACTCTAGATATACTATGAAAATGAAAAATTTTAAACTCATTTTTTAAAGTCCCTTTGCACTAAATATTTACCCTCAAATATTATACTGTACACAATTAATAATAAATTAGAAAATGCTTTAAAAATACCAAAATGTTATAGGTTTGTCAGCTTCTTAACTCATATGTGGTTCATTAGTTAGCTGTATACCACGTTAAGTAATCGTTGGTTCTAGGAATCATCTTTCACACTCTACAGAGTCTGTAACTCCATGTTTTTTACCTACATCCAAGGACCCTATTACTCTGCACAGTGAAATCAGATGATGTGTATTTTCTATGTGTCTGTGATCTCGCCCCGTTTTCTTCCCCAGTTTTCCTTCTGATAACAAAATATATTATGATAACAGAAACATATTCCACTCTTTAGATATAGTTAACAGATGCATTCTGATTTCCTCATTCCTTCTTTCAAACACTGAGCTTTTCTTTAGTGTCTCTGGAGCTAAATTCTGGACCTTCCACTTGTAAACTAGATGATCATGGCCAAATATATCACCTGTCTGGGCCTCACTTTCTTCTTCTATAAAATGAAAATACCAATAACATGTAACTGATGGAGCTATTATGAAGAGTAAATCACCTACCAGTGTAAAACACATAGGCTGGTGCTTGTCACTAAAAATAATATCCATTGTAATTATTACATCTCTTATGCTGTGCATGCATAAATACCTATACATGTTTTTCCCAGTCCTAATTTATAGAAGATTTGACATTAAACAAAGTTGTTGGTAGTCCAGCATTCTTGCCTAGAGAATCCCATGGACAGAGGAGGCTGGCAAGTTACAGTCCATGGGGTTGCAATAGTCAGACATGACTAAACCACCACCACTATAGAAAATATTACGTGAACAAATTTTTAAAATAGCATTGACATACAAACAGATTAATAACAATGAAAATGTGTTATAATTTAGCTCCAAGATTTTTAAAATCTTCTGACTGTAAATTTTAAGGTCTATATCTAATGTAACATCCATTTCAACTCTCTTGACTCAATTCTCCTCCAGAAGTTTGCCTGTCACAAAAAAAGCTTTTTCCAAATAGCTTGGACTTCAAAGGAGTTTTAGTAATATTTCTTTGTAGCTAAATTTCCAAGTGGGGAGTTAGTACCTTTGAGATTAACAAATTCATTACAATGACACCTTACCTGTTCTTTATAGATATCACACCCATTCTTGCACCAAAGTCTTTGAACTTCCTCTTTCTAATGATAGAATCATTCTTTTCAGCTTGTTCTCTCACCCTCTTTCACTCATTAATGTAATGCCACTTTTTCAACATGGTCTTCCTTTGTCACTTTATTTAAAATGTTAATTTCACCTCGATACTCCCTACAGGGCTTTCCCAGTAGCTCAGCAGTAAAGAATCTGCCTGCAATGCAGGAGACCTGGGAAAGATCCCTGGGTCTGGGAGGTCACCTGGAGTAGAAAATGATAACCTGCTCCAATATTCTTGCTTGGAAAATTCCGTGGACAGAAGAGCCAGGCGGGCTTCCATCCAAGAGTTGAGAGTCAGACACAACTGAGTGTAAGTGTGCATGCAGAATGGACACTCCCCATCACTCGTACCTACTTTATTGGGAGTGTTAGCACTTATCACTAACCTTCCTTTTTTCCTCTTTCCTCCCTCCCTTCTTTCCTTCCTCCCTATTATCTATTGATATGGATGGTTTCTGTCTTCCCTCATTAGAAGGCACAGGTTTTAACCTGTTTTATATATTATTTTACCTGTATAGCCTAAAATAATTTCTGACACAGTAAATTAAAGGCTGTTTCTCTTTACAATTCTGCTTCAAACACATAGCAGAGACCTGCCATAGCTTCAGGTTCTTTGGCATATCATTTACAGGGAAATGCTAGGTTATAATGTAGGAAAATTCTTCTGCAATTAGCCCATTACTAATACCTGCTAGTATTTTCAGGGCATCATTGAACTAATTGAATCCCTAAAGCCACAGCAAAGGTACATTACAATTGTTTTAGAGACTAAATAATTCCCTGAAGAAATAAAACTGGTTCACACGTTAACAGGGCATAAACACAAATTCATCAAGCTTGGATGATTTGTTAATACTTTCCCAGAATTTTGTTTTACATGAAGGCATGAATCTAGTAAGTAACTCAGAGATTCTTCTCAGCAAACTGATCAGTGTAAAAACCAAAGCAATAAGAAGGCCAGATCATGACTCTGAAATATAAGTATAGTAAACACATTTTTAAATTAAGGAACAACCAGTCCTTTCTCTGCTGTCATTAATACTAAATTAAAATTTCATATACCTGTTAATTTATTTTTAAAAAAACTAATAATCAATTCAGCTTAATACAGCCTAATTTTGACAAAAGGAAGAGTAGAGAGAGTGAAAGTGTATGGTAGAAAAGCAGTTAAACTGACAATATCATATAGGCCAAGAGATAATTTGTTAGCTGACTATGTCTCATTTTTCAACTAGTTTTATTCATCTTGTTTACAATTAGAACTAGTGAAAGATTTTTTGTAGAAAACAGATCTCATGAAAACAAAATCTGAAAAGCCCAGGTTCTATGACTTTCCAAGTAAAGAAGATATCTTTTTTTTTTTTTTTTTTTTTTTTTTTTTTAGAAGATATCTTTTTTTAATATAAATTTATTTATTTTAATTGGAGGCTAATTACTTTACAATATTGTATTGATTTTGCCATACATCAACATGAATCCGCCATATCTTTAGACAATTTTCTTAAAACCTCTCAACCAAGCCTCTTAAAGCAATTAGAAATGCAACTCTTAAGAGTTAACTCAATTTCAAATTTGAAATTCTTAATTTAAGTATAAATGAGCACATAGAACTTTGGAAATTGGCCATGTAATTTTGGTATTAACTCATCAGATTCTCCTTGCAAGTATTTTTAAGACAATTTTTCATAAATTTGTGAAATAGAGATTTAATCTGATTACAAGAAGCCCCTCAAAATATTACTGGAGTAGGTAAAACACTTTTTGCTGCTGTACTAAAGTAAGGCAAAACTGATATAAACCAACATGTGTTCTGAAATATAGCTAGCAAAATTTGCATCAAAAAGCATATTAAGTTCATAATTTTGGAAAAACTTACAGGATGTCTGGGAATGCAGAAGCATTCCAGGGGTTAACGAACATTAGTTAAAAGTCTGATGGGAAATTTGTAAAGACAAACAAAAATGCTCTGATGTCAAATTTTGTTTTCTGCTGACTTTAAACTCGACAATGGCAAAGTCTGCCTTTATAATCTGTTTATTTTTTCAAGTAACTTAGGAAAAATTATTAGTAAAATTAATTAGATGAATTAGATGAAATTTTCATTTTCATATGCAAATTCCTCTTTAATATGTTAGAACTGAGTAATATTTGACTTTAGTGAATCAGAATTTAAAATATATGTTCAATAGGGATTTTAGTCAGTTCTCAAGTAGATCAGACAATGAATATTTCTCAGGCTAATACCACAACAAAGCAGAACAACAAATCTAGGCTTCCTGTAAAAGGACTTCTGCAGACAGCAAACAACAGTTTTAGGATACATGGATAAGAGTTCAAAGCAAGCAGAGGCTAAGAACCAGATACAGAAGATAGCTGAGAAAACTGTGGTCAAAACAGAAGAGAATTAGTTCACAAGTTCAGCACATTGTGGGAAACCCCAATATATGAGCAGAGGTTCCAAAATACTGAAGAAACATCAGTTACAAAAACTAGGCAAAGCAATAAATTAAGAATATAGAAGAGACATGGGAAAGGAGAAATAGATTGCCTAAGGGCTAGGACATAAGATTATAGAAAATTTTTATTCATTTAGCTAATTAATGCCTTCTTTGCATGTGTATGCATGCTAAATAGCCTCAGTCATGTTTGACTCTTTGTGACCCCTGAGTCTGTGACTGTAGCTCACCAGGTTTCTCTATCCATGGAATTCTCCAAGCAAGAATATTGGAGTGTGTTGCCAGTTCCTCCTCCAGGGGGTCAGGGATAGAGCCTGTGTCTCTTGTGTCCCCTGCATTGTCAGGCAAGTTCTTTACCACTAGAGTTACCTGGGAAGTCCAGATATCTTCTTTGAGTAAATATAAACCTCATTCCACAGGTCCCAGAAATTGTTAGGTGAAGCAGTTAGGTAAATCCTTGAGAACAAGCCTCTATCATAATGTCTTTAATGCCCAGGGCATGCTTAGCATAGTGCCCACTGCATAGGTAGTACCCAATAAATATTTATTGAATAAGTGACACAAACCACGGATTTCTTGATGTCAGCCTCTGTGTTATATAGCGCTGCATTATCCATAGCTCCAAACACTGTGCTTGTCAAAGCTCGGTGACTATTTGTTAAAAGAATGACAGTGATGATCATTCTTCCTTCAATCCTGTCTTCAAAGATTAATTTCACGAGATTTTCAAGGTGTCACTCTATCCCTAGTCTACTCTGAACTTATTGACAAGTTTTGCAAACCCTACCCACTCTGACAAGGAGTATTCAATCCTTAGCCTCCCTCTATTAAAAACTTGACTGTCAAAATGCATTTATTTCTCCCTGGATTTCTAACACTGAAGCACTCGTGTTATTTATTTGATAATAAAATTAAAATTTTAACTAACTATTTTCCAGTAAGTTTTATTTTCTAATCCTCCCTGTAATTGCCTTAGAGTTTGTTTTCTAAAGTTAAACCAATTAAAATCATTTCTTAGATTGGAAAGTAATACAACTCAGAAAATGAAGCCCAGAGCCATATTCAAGCCTCTTCACATTATGGCCCTTTTTGGGACAGTGTTACAAAGCTGAGGGTATGGGTCGTATGCTCAATCATTCTTCTAACCAGTTACTGGAACACTTCCACCCTTATCCAAGCTGATGTGCATTTAACAGATATGTATTCTTTGTCACAGGTGGCTTAAGGTGTGGAGTCTGGATGTAAAGAGTAAAAACTCATTCTCACCAAAAAAAAAAAAAAAGGTAGATGTCCTATTAATGTTGGAGCAATAGTTTAAATGAGCACCAACATAACGATATGCTAAAAGCATTTTTCATTTGATTTCCACTGAATTCACCAATCTTGGAACAGAGGAGGACTCTGATTAACAAGTTCTGCTTTGTTTTCTACATGCTTGCAGTAAATTGGAAGCATACTCCCACAGTAAGAAACTGACAATGCTTGGGAAACTTATTTTTTTTAAAGCATTGTCTTACTTATTTGTTTTATGTTCTCTACAAATAATGGAATTTGCTGGCTGCAGAACCACTAAAGCATTTTCTCCTTGAAATATTCTAATTGTCTCCTCGTTACAATATTCAACACAATGTATGATTATATCCCATCAAAAATCCCTAATCAAGGTGCTGAACACTATTCCAATTCCATTATCCTTTAATTCTCTGCATCGTTCTGATTCTTCCATGGGACAGGACCTGTGAGAAGATCTGGCAGCGACACTAGCAGATAAGGCGATCTGTCTGCGCTGCTGGCATCTTTTGCCAGCCTGCACACACGGCCTGGGAAGTGTCGGACAATCACTTGTCAGGCAAGCTTTCAGTGTGAAATGGAGCACAGCTGAGCCACTTTGTAATATGCAAACAAATGATTCACTGGTGAATAAACAGAAAATCAAATAAGCCAAATCTGTCAAGTACTGTAAGTATACAGTATACCTCACGTAGAAACGGCAGCACAACCCGTCATACTGATTTTTATTAGCAGGTAAAGTGGAGTGAAAGGAAACAAAAGAGAGCTTCCTTTCAATCTTCATAACAAATGCAATGCTTTATGAACAAAAGATTTTGGTGGGATGATTGATAAAGATTTTGCCCCAGTTTTGTGAGGCCTGTTTCTAGGGCACGTAATCTAAATTCATATTTATCTCCTCTCTCTCCTAATACAGCTATTTTGATGCCAAAGTACTGGACACAGAGATAGGAGACTTGGAAGAGATGGGTAATATAGTGGATGTGGGTGCTGTGTTTCAAATTCTTTCCCCCTCAAAATTCATATGTTGAAATCCTAATCCCCAGTATCTCAGTATGTAACTGTATTCAGAGATAAAGTTTTCACAGAGGTATTAAAGTTAAAATGAGGTCATTACAGTGGGCCCCAAATCCAATATGACTGCTAGCCTTATAAAAAGAAGACCTTTGACATGGACATGACAGACAGAGAAGATGATACCATGGAACAGAAAGAAGATGGTCAATATACAAGCCAGAGACAGAGGCCTGGAACAGATTCTTCCCTGGTGCCCCCCAGAAAAAAATCACTTCTACTGACAGCTTGATCTCAGAATTTGAGCTTCCAAAGCTGAGAAAATAAATTTTTGTTGAAGCCTCCTAGTTTGTAATATGTTTTTAGGCATCCTTAGAAGACTAATGGGGCTTCCCTGGTGACTCAGATGTTAAACGTCTGCCTCCAACGCAGGAGACCTGGGTTCAATCCCTGTTTTGGGAAGATCCCCTGGAGAAGGAAATGGTAACCCACTCCAGTATTCTTGCCTGGAGAATCCCATGGACGGAGAAGCCTGGTAGGCTATAGTCCTCGGGGTTACAAAGAGTCAGACATGACTGAGCAACTTCACACACAGAAGACTAATACACTAGGCTTTACAAATTTAATTATTTATCCACCAATAGTAAAGCTCTGGAGTTTTTCCAAATGAAATGATCTCGACCTGAGGGTCAAAGTACATTCTAATGAAGAAACCACTTTATATTCTGGTGCTTATATTGAGTTGTTGAAGATAATTTTGCAGGCAGGGTGTATGATTGGCATTCTGAATATTTATACCCCAATTCTGATTTTAATATTCCTTTTGATAAATCTGGAAATTTAAACTTGCCAATAACTAGAAAAAGAGTAGATATCCACATTGGTTTAAAAAAAAAAAAATCCAGGCAAATCTTCTGCCTATAGAGGAATGAGCAATTAGAAGTAGTTACTATGGCAGATTCTGGATGATCCCTGCCATCCAGTGGTGGAGATCTCATTTCTTTACTGACTGAATGTGGCTACACTAGTAGAATATGATGGGAGCAACATTATGTTGACTTTTAAACTCCAATACTTTGGCCACCTGATGCTAAGAACTGATTCATTGGAAAAGATCCTGATGCTGGGAAAGATTGAAGGTGGGAGAAGAAGGGAACAACAGAGGATTAGATGGTTGGATGGCATTACCAACTCAACAGAGATGAGTTTAAGCAAGCTCCAGGAGTTGGTGATGGACAGGGAGGCCTGGTGTGCTGCAGTCCATGGGGTAGCAAAGAGTCAGACACAACTGAGCAACTGAACTGAACTGAATATTATGTTAGTTCCAGCCTAATATTTAACAAAACTGGTGGCTTCTGATTCCTCCTCTTGGAAGGCAGTAAGCATGTAAGAAGGGGCTTCCCTGGTGGCTCAGAGGTTAAAGCATCTGCCTCCAATGCAGGAGACCCGGGTTCGATTCCCTGGATCTGTATTCAGAGATAAAGTTTTCACAGAGGTATTAAAGTTAAAATGAGGTCATTACAGTGGGCCCCAAATCCAATATGACTGCTAGCCTTATAAAAAGAAGACCTTTGACATGGACATGACAGACAGAGAAGATGATACCATGGAACAGAAAGAAGATGGTCAATATACAAGCCAGAGACAGAGGCCTGGAACAGATTCTTCCCTGGTGCCCCCCAGAAAAAAATCACTTCTACTGACAGCTTGATCTCAGAATTTGAGCTTCCAAAGCTGAGAAAATAAATTTTTGTTGAAGCCTCCTAGTTTGTAATATGTTTTTAGGCATCCTTAGAAGACTAATGGGGCTTCCCTGGTGACTCAGATGTTAAACGTCTGCCTCCAACGCAGGAGACCTGGGTTCAATCCCTGTTTTGGGAAGATCCCCTGGAGAAGGAAATGGTAACCCACTCCAGTATTCTTGCCTGGAGAATCCCATGGACGGAGAAGCCTGGTAGGCTATAGTCCTCGGGGTTACAAAGAGTCAGACATGACTGAGCAACTTCACACACAGAAGACTAATACACTAGGCTTTACAAATTTAATTATTTATCCACCAATAGTAAAGCTCTGGAGTTTTTCCAAATGAAATGATCTCGACCTGAGGGTCAAAGTACATTCTAATGAAGAAACCACTTTATATTCTGGTGCTTATATTGAGTTGTTGAAGATAATTTTGCAGGCAGGGTGTATGATTGGCATTCTGAATATTTATACCCCAATTCTGATTTTAATATTCCTTTTGATAAATCTGGAAATTTAAACTTGCCAATAACTAGAAAAAGAGTAGATATCCACATTGGTTTAAAAAAAAAAAAATCCAGGCAAATCTTCTGCCTATAGAGGAATGAGCAATTAGAAGTAGTTACTATGGCAGATTCTGGATGATCCCTGCCATCCAGTGGTGGAGATCTCATTTCTTTACTGACTGAATGTGGCTACACTAGTAGAATATGATGGGAGCAACATTATGTTGACTTTTAAACTCCAATACTTTGGCCACCTGATGCTAAGAACTGATTCATTGGAAAAGATCCTGATGCTGGGAAAGATTGAAGGTGGGAGAAGAAGGGAACAACAGAGGATTAGATGGTTGGATGGCATTACCAACTCAACAGAGATGAGTTTAAGCAAGCTCCAGGAGTTGGTGATGGACAGGGAGGCCTGGTGTGCTGCAGTCCATGGGGTAGCAAAGAGTCAGACACAACTGAGCAACTGAACTGAACTGAATATTATGTTAGTTCCAGCCTAATATTTAACAAAACTGGTGGCTTCTGATTCCTCCTCTTGGAAGGCAGTAAGCATGTAAGAAGGGGCTTCCCTGGTGGCTCAGAGGTTAAAGCATCTGCCTCCAATGCAGGAGACCCGGGTTCGATTCCCTGGATCGGGAAGATCCCCTGGAGAAGGGAATGACAACCCACTCCAGTATTCTTGCCTGGAGAATCCCATGGATGGAGGAGCCTGGTAGGCTACAGTCCACGGGTTTGCAAAGAGTTGGACACAACTGAGCGACTTCACCACCACCACCAAGCATGTAAGAAATCTAACAACCCTGAAACTGCCAAGTTGTAAGAAGCGCACTCCACCATTCCACAAAGAATGGACACATGGAGAAGCACTGAGTCACCAGACATGTAAGAAAAGCCCTCTCACCTTTCCAGCCAGCACAGCTATTGACTAAGGCCAAGGGAGTGACGGGCCTCAGCCAACTGCAAGAACTAAGATTCTACAAACACAGTTCCAAGTAAGGAAGCCCAGCCAGTGTGCTCAGGTGTGTGAGCTATCCCAAGTAAGACCCCTAAGTTAGTGAGGCAGAAGTGAGCGACTCTCATATTTATGATCCTCAGACTTGTAAGACAAATGAAATCATTGTTGTTTTAGATGCTCAATTTTGGGTAGTTGTCTTTGTGCAGAAATAAGTAACTGAAGTAGTCTTAAATAAGCTATTGAGACTTTATAGAAATGTATTTAGGGACAAGAATGTTATGCTGTATTGCTGGGAGTCAGCATGGGGAATCCCGCCTGTGGCAAAGTTATGAGGAAGGGGGCCTGACAAAAGGCAAAGGCAGGATCAGGCCTCAGGGGTCCCCCTGGATTTTCTCGAACATCTACCCCCAGAACCAAAATCTGTCTGCTTTACTATTTTATGCCTTTCACCAACTCCTCTGACATTAACATGGGGCTGTCCCTCCACCACCTTTTTCTGGAAAAAGTTAATTTAGAGGTTTTAGATAATAAGTCTCCTGGACACAATAAGAGTTTTTCAATCCAAAAACCTCTCTGATGGCTTTCTAGCCTGCCTGACAGGTTTGTCTGGACTCTTACAGCTGCGCATGTGATTGTTTGCGGCCTCCTGACCATGAGAGGCACAGAAAGCTTAAAACCTCCTAGGAATGTAGGGGCTTCCAAGGAGTCAAAGTCATTAGAATAGGACAGATTAAGGGTTTCATTCTTGAGCCAATACTTGCTGCCAAGTTTTCATATCTTTTATTTGTTGATATAGAGGGTATGTAGAAAAAACAAGTAGTAGCCCTGGTATTAGCAACCTTAGATCTTTGAGTTAAGTATCTTCTTTGTTATAACTCACCACACCTTTGTTCTACAGGAATGTAACTTTATTTAGTACTTTGAGGGTGATACAGATTAAAGAAAAACACTTCAGAGAAAATGAGATTAACATTCATTAAGGAAGAGAGCCATAAAGTGTTAACAGGCCTCCTGGCCAGAAGATAATGTAAATCACCTGAGACCTTTTGTATACAGAAAGATATGCAGAAAGAAAGCCTGGTATCAATAAGGGTCAGGACTGCTGCCCTGCATGACTCTGCATCTTCCATTATGTAAAACTTAGAGTATATAAGCACCTTTTGAAAATGAAGTTATGGGGTTTTTTGCATAAGTTTGGACTCCCCCGTGTCAACTCTTTCTTTCTCCCGAGACCACCCTCTCTTTTTCAGGCTAATTCCTTGGAACACAGAGGCTCACCGTGTCTACTTATTGGTTGAGGCTACTAAGACCTACGCAAGAGGGAGCCCAAGGTGGGGCACTTTCCGCTATTCAAGCGGGCATCTATGGCCTAACGTAGACCGTGACGTTTCTTGTCTTGAGACTGTATTAGCGTTCCGTGTAAACCAAGGAATATCAGTCTCTTTTCTCCTCTATTTTTTCACTACATTATTCTTCTCTAATCTCTCTTTAATTCAGTTCAGTGGCTCAGTCCAGTCGCTACTCTGTGACCCCATGAATCCCAGAACACCAGGTCTCCCTGTTCATCACCATCTCCCGGAGTTCACTCAAACTCACATCCATTGAGTCCGTGATGCCAGCCAGCCATCTCATCCTCGGTCGTCCCCTTCTCCTCCTGCCCTGAGTCCCTCTCAGCATCAAAGTTTTTTCCAATGAGTCAACTCTTCTCATGAAGTGGCCAAATTACTGGAGTTTCAGCTTCAGCATCATTCCTTCCAAAGAAATCCCAGGGCTGATCTCCTTCAGAATGGACTGGTTGGATCTCCTTGCAGTCCAAGGGACTCTCAAGAGTCTTCTCCAACACCACAGTTCAAAAGCATCAATTCTTTGGTGCTCAGCCTTCTTCACAGTCCAACTCTCACATCCATACATGACCACAGGAAAAACCATAGCCTTGACTAGACGGACCTTAGTCAGCAAAGTAATATCTCTGTTTTTGAATATACTATCTAGGTTGGTCATAACTTTTCTTCCAAGGAGTGAGTGTATTTTAATTTCATGGCTGCAATCACCATCTGCAATGATTTTGGAGCCCCAAAAAATAAAGTCTGACACTGTTTCCACTGGTTCCCTATCTATTTCCCATGAAGTGAAGGGACCAGATGCCATGATCTTTATTTTCTGAATGTTGAGCTTTAGGCCAACTTTTTCATTCTCCTCTTGCATTTTCAGCAGAGGCTTTTTAGCTCCTCTTAACTTTCTGCCATAAGGATTGTGTCATCTGCATATGTAAGTTTATTGATATTTCTCCTAGCAATCTTGATTCCAGCTTGTGTTTCTTCCAGTCCAGCATTTCTCATGATGTACTCTGCATATAAATTAAACAAACAGGGTGACAGTATACAGCCTTGACATACTCCTTTTCCTATTTGGAACCAGTCTGTTGTTCCATGTCCAGTTCTAACTGTTGCTTCCTGACCTGCATAAAGATTTCTCAAGAGGCTAGTTAGGTGGGCTGGTATTCCCATCTCTTTCAGAATTTTCCACAGTTTATTGTGGTCCACACTGTCAAAGGCTTTGGCATTGTCAATAAAGTAGAAAGAGATGTTTTTCTGGAACTCTCTTGCTTTTGCCATGATCCAGCAGATGTTGGCAATTTGGTCTCTGGTTCCTCTGCCTTTTCTAAAACCAGCTTGAACATCAGGGAGTTCATGGTTCACGTATTGCTGAAGCCTGGCTTGGAGAATTTCGAGCATTACTTTACTAGCATGTGAGATGAGTGCCATTGTGCAGTAGTTTGAGCATTGTTTGGCATTGCCTTCCTTTGGGATTGGAATGAAAACTGACCTTTTCCAGCCCTCTGGCCACTCCTGAGTTTTCCAAATTTGCTGACATATTCAGTGCAGCACTTTCACGGCATCATCTTTCAGGATTTGAAACAGCTGTACCAGAATTGCATCAACTCCGCTAGCTTTCTTCGTAGTGATGCATTCTAAGGCCCACTTGACTTCACATTCCAAGATGTCTGGCTCTAGATTAGTGATCACATCATCATGGTTATCTGGGTCATGAAGATCTTTTTTGTACAGTTCTTCTGTGTATTCTTGCCACCTCTTCTTAATATCTTCTGCTTCTGTTAGGTACAGACCATTTCTGTCCTTTATCGAGCCCATCTTTGCATAAAATTTTCTCTTGGTATCTCTAATTTTCTTGAAGGAAGAGACCTCTAGTCTTTCCCATTCTGTTATTTTCCTCTATTTCTTTGCACTGATTGCTAAAGAAAGTTCTTATCTCTTCTTGAATTCTTTGGAACTCTGCATTCAGATGCTTCTATCTTTCTTTTTCTCCTTTGCTTTTTGCTTCTTTTTACACCTATTTGTAAGGCCTCCCCAGACAACCATTTTGTTTTTTTGCATTTCTTTTCCAGGGGATGGTTTTGATCCCTGTCTTCTGTACAATGTCACGAACCTCTTTCTATAGTTCATCAGGCACTCTATCTGTCAGATCTAGGCCCTTAAATCTATTTCTCACTTCCATTGTATAATCATAAGGGATTTGATTTAGGTCATACCTGAATGGTCTCGTGGTTTCCCCTACTTTCTTCAATTTGTGTCTGAATTTGGTAACAAGGAGTTCATGATCTGAGCCACAGTCAGCTCCTGGTCTTGTTTTTGTTGACTGCATAGAGTTTCTCCATCTTTGGCTGCATAGAATATAATAAATCTGATTTCAGTGTTGACCATCTGGTTATGTCCATGGGTAGAGCCTTCTCTTGTGTTGTTGGAAGAGGGTGCTTGCTATGACCAGTGCATTTTCTTGGCAAAACTCTATTAGTCTTTGCCCTGCTTCATTCCACATTCCAAGGCCACATTTGCCTGTTACTCCAGATGTTTCTTGACTTCCTACTTTTGCATTCCAGTCCCCTATAATGAAAAGGACATCTTTTTTGGGTGTTAGTTCTAAAAGGTCTTGTAGGTCTTTATAGAACCGTTCAGCTTCAGCTTCTTCAGCATGACTGGCTGGGTCATAGACTTGGATAACTGTGATATTGAATGGTTTACCTTGGAGATGAAGAGAGATCATTCTGTTGTTTTTGAGATTGCATCCAAGTACTGCATTTTGGACTCTTTTGTTGACCATGATGGCTACTCCATTTCTTCTGAGGGATTCCTGCCTGCAGTAGTAGATATAATGGTCATCTGAGTTAAATTCACCCATTCCAGTCCATTTTAGTTCGCTGATTCCTAGAATGTCGATGTTCACCCTTGCCATCTCTTGTTTGACCACTTCCAATTTGCCTTGATTCATGGACCTGACATTCCTGGTTCCTATGCAATATTGCTCTTTATAGCATCGGATCTTTTTTCTATCACCAGTCACATGCACAACTGGGTATTGTTTATGCTTTGGCTCCATCCCTTCATTCTTTCTGGAGTTATTTCTCCACTGATCTCCAGTAGCATATTGGGCACCTAATGACCTGAGGAGTTCCTCTGTTAGTATCCTATCATTTTGCCTTTTCATACTATTCATGGGGTTCTCAAAGCAAGAATACTGAAGTGGCTTGCCATTCCCTTCTCCAGTGGACCACGTTCTGTCAGACCTCTCCACCATGACCCGCCCACCATGGATTGCTCCACTGGTATTGGCTTGGTTTCATTGAGTTAGACAAGGCTGTGGTCCTAGTGTCATTAGATTGACTAGTTTTCTGTGAGTATGGTGTCCATGTGTCTGCCCTCTGATGCCCTCTTGCAACACCTACCATCTTACTTGGGTTTCTCTTACCTTGTGTGTGAGGTATCTCTTCATGACTGCTCCAGCAAAGCACAACCACTCCTCTTTACCTTGTATGAGGGGTATCTAATTGCCAACTCTGTCCCTGCTTCGAATTACCCTGTATCCACTGGAGCTAGATGCTGGCATTGTATATCCAAAAGAATATAAAATTTTGGATCAGAGAGAAAGAAAGCTTTTGCTAAATTCAAAATGCTGACCAATTATGAATTCTAAATAATCATGAATCTTTATTGTACCCAGTTTTGCTCTTTAGTTCTGCAGTTTTAAACATTACTTAAAGTAGTATAATGGTCCTCGAGAAGCATTACATTTCTTCCATCAACTTTGGGACTTCCATAGGAGAAGTTCATTAGTGCAGCCCTTTGGTTATGACCACTGCTCCTTGGCCATAGAGGAAAGCTTGGAGATTCATTAGTTCAACTCTCTTATTCTACACAGTGGAAACAAGGCTCAGAGATCTTAAGTAACCTCCTCTATATCACAGAACCAATATTTGATTAGGTCATGATGTCAGATTTTCTGACATGCAACACAGTGAATGCACTCTGCGATATCACTTTTAATGGAATTTATAAATAATTAATGATTTTAGTAATTTTGTAATTTCCATATTTTAGTTTTTTCTGTATTTTACAAAGTCCCACAAATCCAACATTAGTATCTACCTACTTTACTTTTGTACCACAGTAACTTCTATAGGTGGCTCTAGTGGTGAAGAACCTGCCTGCCAGTGCAGGAGACGTAAGAGATACGGGTTAGATCCCTGGGTTGGGAAGATCCTCTGAAGGAGGGCAGGGCAATCAAGTATTCTTGTCTGGAGAATCCCATAGAGAGAGGAGGCTGGTGGGCTACAGTCCATAGCACTGCAAAGAGTCAGACATGACTGAAGCAATAACATTCAGCCTCCTTTTCTATATGCATATCTTTTTTTTTTTGCTTGTTAGTTTATTTTATTTTAACATAACTATCATTTCTCCACATCTTGATATTCATATATTGGTTATTCTTTTTTTTGTTGTTCCAATATTATTTTATATGCATAAATAAAAATATTTGGAAAAGGCCTTAGAGCAGAAAAATAAGGTTTTTATAATATTTTTGACATAACTTAATATTATATATATATCTTATATAGTGACACATATATGCATATCTTATATGCAGAGTACATCATGAGAAATGCTGGTCTGAAGAAACACAAGCTGGAATCAAGATTGCCGGGAGATATAGCAATAACCTCAGATACACAGATGACACCACCCTTATGGCAGAAAGTGAGGAGGAGCTAAAAAGCCTCTTGATGAAAGTGAAAGAGGAGAGTGAAAAAGTTGGCTTAAAGCTCAACATTCAGAAAATGAAGATTATGGCATCCGGTCCCATCACTCCATGGAAATAGATGGGGAAACAGTGGAAACAGTGTCAGACTTTATTTTGGGGGGTTCCAAAATCACTGCAGATGGTGACTGCAGCCATGAAATTAAAAGACACTTTTCCTTGAAAGGAAAGTTATGACCAATGTAGACAACATGTTCAAAAGCAGAGACATTACTTTACCGACTAAGGTCTGTCTAGTCAAAGCTATGGTTTTCCTGTGGTCATGTATGGATGTGAGAGTTGGACTGTGAAGAAGGCTGAGCACTGAAGAATTGATGCTTTTGAACTGTGGTGTTGGAGAAGACTCTTGAGAGTCCCTTGGACTGCAAAGAGATCCAACCAGTCCATTCTGAAGGAGATCAACCCTGGGATTTCTTTGGAAGTAATGATGTTAAAGCTGAAACTCCAGTACTTTGGCCACCTCATGCAAAGAGTTGACTCATTGGAAAAGACTCTGGTGCTGGGAGGGATTGGGGGCAGGAGGAGAAGGGGACGACAGAGGATGAGATGGCTGGATGGCATCACGGACTCGATGTTCATGAGTCTGAGTGAACTCCGGGAGATGGTGGTGGACAGGGAGGCCTGGTGTGCTGTGATTCATGTGGTTGCAGAGAGTCAGACACGACTGTGTGACTGAACTGAACTGAACTGAAAGAGTCAAACACGAGTGAGCAACTGAACTGAACTGATGTATGAATATGTTTTTATGTGTGTGTAAATATATATGTTTTCCAAGGAAAGCATACTAATTTTGCTATTAATATGGAAATTAATCTGTGTATACTATATAAGCATTATGAAGAAGGATACAAAGTGAAAGTTGCTCTGCTAAATCGCTTCAGTCGTGTCCGACTCTGCGACTCCATAGACGGCAGCCCACCAGGCTCCCCCGTCCCTGGGATTCTCCAGGCAAGAACACTGGAGTGGGTTGCCATTGCCTTCTCCAATACATGAAAGTGAAAAGTGAAAGTGAAGTCGCTCAGTCTTGTCTAACTCCTAGCAACCCCATGGACTGCAGCCCATCAGACTCTGTCCGTGGAATTTGCTAGGCAAGATTACTGGAGTGGGTTGCCATTGCCTCAGTTGTTTCCAACTCTTTGAGACTCCATGGACTAAACAGTCTATAGAATTCTCCAAGTCAGAATACTAGCGTGGGTAGCTGTTCCCTTCTCCAGGGGGTCTTTCCAACCCAGGGATGGAACCTGAGTCTCCCACATGTCAGGCGGATTCTTTACTAGCTGAGCCACCAAAGAAGGATAGTAGGATACAAATACAGAGTGTTTCAAAAAGTTGGATTCCATGGAGATTAGTAGACTATTAATATAATGAAACCCAGTGTAGCCGGCATTATCAGATGGGGAAGAAATGCTCTGTCAGTTTTAACCCAGTCTGCAAAGGCAGTCAGCCACGTGCAGCCACCAATGATGTGCTCCACTGTGTGATGCCAGATGGAGCTCTGGCGATACGTCGCTTACTGTGATGTGAGCCAGTGGGGACCTCTGAGTAGGCAGACTGCAATTACTTCCACATTACAGTGAACACAGAAGAGCAGAAACCTTATTAAACACAGATTAAGTTCATTATTGTATAAATTCCTTCTTGGAAATTGAGCCTAATCCTCTCCCAAAATATTAAACATGGCACTGATATTACATTAAAGATAGAAATAATACCCTCCTCCTTATCTTGGCTCACCTCTGTCATATTAATGAGGAAAACTTGTAATAGCTGTAGCTGCTTCTTGTGTAAAAGAGCAGCTGCCAACTAGATCCAGAGTCAGATTCCTCTATCTGGTTCGCTACATGATATTTCCCGCAAAATCTTTTCAGACTGATCTTCACTCAAAAGGCCTTCAGTGCAAGCTAATCTGGAGTTTCATGTTGCAAAGGTCTTGGATGGCAAACATTATGTTTGCATTCTCCAGTAATTGTGTTTGACCGAAAACACATTTGTAGCTGGCTCTGCACTCAGAGTAGGAACTCCCCAGGGCCAGCGTCAAAGCCTCAGTAAGGCTGTTCAATTGGAACAGGATTGGAGANTAACTTAATATTATATATATATCTTATATAGTGACACATATATGCATATCTTATATGCAGAGTACATCATGAGAAATGCTGGTCTGAAGAAACACAAGCTGGAATCAAGATTGCCGGGAGATATAGCAATAACCTCAGATACACAGATGACACCACCCTTATGGCAGAAAGTGAGGAGGAGCTAAAAAGCCTCTTGATGAAAGTGAAAGAGGAGAGTGAAAAAGTTGGCTTAAAGCTCAACATTCAGAAAATGAAGATTATGGCATCCGGTCCCATCACTCCATGGAAATAGATGGGGAAACAGTGGAAACAGTGTCAGACTTTATTTTGGGGGGTTCCAAAATCACTGCAGATGGTGACTGCAGCCATGAAATTAAAAGACACTTTTCCTTGAAAGGAAAGTTATGACCAATGTAGACAACATGTTCAAAAGCAGAGACATTACTTTACCGACTAAGGTCTGTCTAGTCAAAGCTATGGTTTTCCTGTGGTCATGTATGGATGTGAGAGTTGGACTGTGAAGAAGGCTGAGCACTGAAGAATTGATGCTTTTGAACTGTGGTGTTGGAGAAGACTCTTGAGAGTCCCTTGGACTGCAAAGAGATCCAACCAGTCCATTCTGAAGGAGATCAACCCTGGGATTTCTTTGGAAGTAATGATGTTAAAGCTGAAACTCCAGTACTTTGGCCACCTCATGCAAAGAGTTGACTCATTGGAAAAGACTCTGGTGCTGGGAGGGATTGGGGGCAGGAGGAGAAGGGGACGACAGAGGATGAGATGGCTGGATGGCATCACGGACTCGATGTTCATGAGTCTGAGTGAACTCCGGGAGATGGTGGTGGACAGGGAGGCCTGGTGTGCTGTGATTCATGTGGTTGCAGAGAGTCAGACACGACTGTGTGACTGAACTGAACTGAACTGAAAGAGTCAAACACGAGTGAGCAACTGAACTGAACTGATGTATGAATATGTTTTTATGTGTGTGTAAATATATATGTTTTCCAAGGAAAGCATACTAATTTTGCTATTAATATGGAAATTAATCTGTGTATACTATATAAGCATTATGAAGAAGGATACAAAGTGAAAGTTGCTCTGCTAAATCGCTTCAGTCGTGTCCGACTCTGCGACTCCATAGACGGCAGCCCACCAGGCTCCCCCGTCCCTGGGATTCTCCAGGCAAGAACACTGGAGTGGGTTGCCATTGCCTTCTCCAATACATGAAAGTGAAAAGTGAAAGTGAAGTCGCTCAGTCTTGTCTAACTCCTAGCAACCCCATGGACTGCAGCCCATCAGACTCTGTCCGTGGAATTTGCTAGGCAAGATTACTGGAGTGGGTTGCCATTGCCTCAGTTGTTTCCAACTCTTTGAGACTCCATGGACTAAACAGTCTATAGAATTCTCCAAGTCAGAATACTAGCGTGGGTAGCTGTTCCCTTCTCCAGGGGGTCTTTCCAACCCAGGGATGGAACCTGAGTCTCCCACATGTCAGGCGGATTCTTTACTAGCTGAGCCACCAAAGAAGGATAGTAGGATACAAATACAGAGTGTTTCAAAAAGTTGGATTCCATGGAGATTAGTAGACTATTAATATAATGAAACCCAGTGTAGCCGGCATTATCAGATGGGGAAGAAATGCTCTGTCAGTTTTAACCCAGTCTGCAAAGGCAGTCAGCCACGTGCAGCCACCAATGATGTGCTCCACTGTGTGATGCCAGATGGAGCTCTGGCGATACGTCGCTTACTGTGATGTGAGCCAGTGGGGACCTCTGAGTAGGCAGACTGCAATTACTTCCACATTACAGTGAACACAGAAGAGCAGAAACCTTATTAAACACAGATTAAGTTCATTATTGTATAAATTCCTTCTTGGAAATTGAGCCTAATCCTCTCCCAAAATATTAAACATGGCACTGATATTACATTAAAGATAGAAATAATACCCTCCTCCTTATCTTGGCTCACCTCTGTCATATTAATGAGGAAAACTTGTAATAGCTGTAGCTGCTTCTTGTGTAAAAGAGCAGCTGCCAACTAGATCCAGAGTCAGATTCCTCTATCTGGTTCGCTACATGATATTTCCCGCAAAATCTTTTCAGACTGATCTTCACTCAAAAGGCCTTCAGTGCAAGCTAATCTGGAGTTTCATGTTGCAAAGGTCTTGGATGGCAAACATTATGTTTGCATTCTCCAGTAATTGTGTTTGACCGAAAACACATTTGTAGCTGGCTCTGCACTCAGAGTAGGAACTCCCCAGGGCCAGCGTCAAAGCCTCAGTAAGGCTGTTCAATTGGAACAGGATTGGAGAGCAGCTTGGCTCTATGCACACCTGCCTTTTTCCAATTAAATACATGTTTTTCATGGATGCAATGAAATCTTTTTTATTTTCAGTTATGTTTTAGGGTTTTCATTCAACGCTATGTTTTCCCGTTAGAGAATTTTATATGCATGTTTTGTGTAAGGAACTGTCCAGTAAAACTAACTCAAACCTGGGTCAATTCTCAAAGAAACCTTAAAATGCAAAAGTATAATTTCAATAACTATTATCAACTGCCTCCATACCTTAGGGGGAAAAATCAGTTTGACTGATATTTTATATAATTGGAAGAGAAAAGGGGATTGGAGAGTAATCAGAAAACAGAGAAAGAGGAAAAAAGCAAAGAAAACAAGACAGAGAAGTTATGAATAAAGGCCAGAGAACTAAGATGCTCTCAGAATTGAATTATGCTTGTTTTCCCTATCAGATGCTTCATTACTGCCAAACTTTTTTTCAACCTGATTTTTCCATACATTATTAGGTTGGTGCAAAACTAATTGTGCTTTGTACACTATTGAAATTTGCTGTTTGATATTGGAGTATATTCTTAATAAATGTAGTTATGTAATACTTTATTTTAATCCACATTGTTGCTTTTTTTTTTGCTAATGACATTACTTACTGTATACTTTATATTTATTTTAGACTCTAGAGATGATGTTAGACAAAAAGCAAATTGAGCGATTTTCTCATTTGAGTTCAAAATGGGCTGTAAAACAGCAGAGAAAACTCACAAAATCAACAACACATTTGGCCAAGGAACTGCTAATGAACCTACAGTGCAGTGGTGGTTCAAAAAGTTTTGCAAAGGAGACAAGAGCCTTGAAAATGAGAACTGCAGTGACTGGCCATCAGAAGTTGACAATAAACAACTGACAACAACCAACAAAAAAATTTGCTTTTTGTCTAACATCATTTCTAGAGTCTAAAATAAATATAAAGTAAACAGCAAGTAATAAGTCATTAGCAAAGAAAATCACTGAAGCTGTTACTCTTTCTACTACAGAAGTTGCCAAAGAAGCAAACATTGGCCATTCTATGGTCGTTTGGCATTTGGAGCAAATTGGAAAAGTGAAATCCTCGGTAAGTAGATGCCTCATGAGCTGACAGGGAAAAAAAGAAAAAAAGCATTTTTTAAAGTGTTGTCTTCTCTTATTCTGTGCAACAACAATGAACTGTCTCTTGATCGGACAACGAACCATTTCCTGATTGGACGTGTGATCATGATGTGATCGCACAGCTGGGACATGCAACAAAGGTGGATTTTATATGACAACCAGTGATGACTAGCTCAGTGATTGGACTGGGAAGAAGCTCCAAAGCACTTCCCAAAGCCAAACTTGCACCAAAAAAAAGGTCCTGGTCATGGCTGGGTGGTCTGCTGCCAGTCTGCTTTCTGAATCCCAGTGAAACCATTACATCTGAAAAATATGTTCAGCAAATCAATGAGGCTCACCAAAAACTACAATGCCTAAAGCCAGCATTGGTCAATAGAAAGGGCTCGATTCTCCACCACAGTGTCCGACCGCACATGGCACAATCAATGCTTAAAAAGTTGAATAAATTAGGCTACAAAATTTTGCTTCATCTGCCATAGTCACCTGACCTCTTGGCAGCTGACTGCCAATTCTTCAAGTATCTTGACGATTTTTTGCAGGGAAAAAGCTTATACAACCAGCAGAATGGAGAAAATGCTTTCCAAGAGTTCATTGAATCCCACAAGATGGATTTTAGTGCCACAGTAATAAACTTATTTTGTGTTGGCAAAAAAAAAAAAATGTTTATTGTAATGGTTCCTATTTTGATTAATAAAGATATGTTTGGGCCTAGTTTTAATGACTTACAATCCATGATCCAAAACTGCAATTACTTTTGTACCAACCTAATATAATTGGTAAAACAACACAGTAGGAGGGCCCAGACAGAGAGGCCAATTTTTCCCCCTTATCTTAATTAATGCTCAAAGTTCTAACAGCTGGGCTCATACAAATTGATCAAACAAGTAATAGTCTCCTAATCTTTTATTTATTTTATTCAGATATAGGGTAAAATGCTGTTTGCTTGAAAGCTGTCATGGATATTAAAATCAGCAAATGTCAGAGTGAGAAAAAAATTAAATGATATCTCTTCATCTATAAGCCAATACAGACACTCTATGAAAGTCACTTTATCAGGCTATTGCCATTTGTACAAGAAAATTGTAACTTTATGTAGAATGATGTCTTCTATTATTGATTTTTGTTTAAGGGAAAATTTGTTTAGGAAAAAAAAAATTGCAGATATTTCATGCACAGACCTAAGTGTCTTCCAAGTCATAGACAAAGACTGTAAGGCTTTTCTTAGTCTCTATGGACTAATTCCTACATGTTATTACTGTACACTTTCTAGTCTCCTGGCTTCAAGGTTTATAGACAAATGAGATCAATAAAAGTGGGCAATAGCAGGGCCTCAGATAGTTAAGTTCAGTGACTGCACACAAAGACATTATCTGTAATCATTCAATCAGGCATCAGTTTCTTCCTATTTACCCAGACAGTTAGTACCTGTTTTCTTCTTCTTAGCTATTTTCAGGCTATAAAAATCCTATCAGCCTTTCAGTTGAAAAGATTTAAGTTGTATCTTAAATGCAACTTTACTTTCTAATTATGAAAGCCAGAAATAATTTCTCCTTCCTCTGAGCTCTTGTAATTCTTAAAATAGAAACAACTGAATAAACTAAAAATTTCAAGGAGAAATTGAATCTAGAAATGAAAAATTAATAAATTTCAATGTATAAAGACATACAACTTTTCTCTGGAAAATGTATGTGTTGCATACATTTGCAACACATGACAAAGTAGTACTGCTGTTTTCTTTATTGTTTATTTTAATTAAGACTTTGTAAAAATTACTGAGAAACTTGAGTAACTCCATGCAAAACTACACAAATACTGATAGATGACAAAGTAGTCTACAAGAAAACAGATATGGTAAACAAAACAAAAAAAATATAATTAATTTCACTTATGGAAAAACAAACAAAAAACCTCCAAATGACTCATTGTTTTCACTGGTCATATTAGCCAAAATTTAAAAGTTGGTAATACCTACTTTTTCCTGCACTACTAAGCAATATGATAGGATGATTAAGTACCCAGAGCCTGGAGCTGCATTACCTGAGTTCACACCCTAGCTCTATTATTTATTAGCCAAACTATCTTGGCTAAGAGACTTAGCCAGTCTATTGTGTCTCAGTTCAAAATCTATAGAATGTGGCTAAGGATAGAGTAGCTAGCTATGTGAAGAACAAATGAATTAATAAATGTGTAATACTATGTATGGTAATTGACAGTTAATTCTTAAGTAGGCTGATAAGAGGAGAAGGCAATGGCAACCCACTCCAGTACTCTTCCCTGAAAAATCCCATGGATGGAGGAGCCTGGTGGGCTGTAATCCATGGGGTCGCTGGGAGTTGAATAAGAATGAACGACTTCAGTTACACTTTTCACTTTCACACATTGGAGAAGGAAATGGCAACCCATTCCAGTGTTCTTGCCTGGAGAATCCCATGGATGGGGGGGCCTGATGGGCTGGCATCTACGGGGTCGCACAGAGTCAGACTGAAGCGACTTAGCAGCAGCAGCAGCAGCAGGATGATAAGAAGCCTGAAGAAGAGGAGGAGGAAGAGGGAGGAGGAGGAGACAAAAGGAAGGGGTTCAGTTCAGTTCAGTCGCTCAGTCGTGTCCGACTCTTTGCGACCCCATGAACTGCAACACGACAGGCCTCCCTGTTCATTACCATCTCTTGGAGTTCACTCAGACTCACATCCATCAAGTTCGTGATGCCATCCAGCCATCTCATCCTCGGTCATCCCCTTCTCCTCCTGCCCCCAATCCCTCCCAGCATCAGAGTCTTTTCCAATGAGTCAACTCTTTGCATCAGGTGGCCAAAGTACTGGAGTTTCAGCTTTAGCATCATTCTTTCCAAAGAAATCTCAGGGTTGATCTCCTTCAGAATGGACTGGTTGGATCTCCTTGCAGTCCAAGGGACTCTCAAGAGTCTTCTCCAACACCACAGTTCAAAAGCATCAATTCGTAGGCGCTCAGCTTTCTACACAGTCCAAATCTCACATCCATACATGACCACTGGAAAAACCATAGCCTTGAAGACGGACCTTCGTCGGCAAAGTAATGTCTGCTTTTGAATATACTATCTAGGTTGGTCATAACTTTTCTTCCAAGCATTAAGCGTCTTTTAATTTCATAGCTGCAGTCACCATCTGCAGTGATTTTGGAGCCCCCCAAAATGAAGTCTGACACTGTTTCCACTGTTTCCCCAGCTATTTCCCATGAAGTGATGGGACTGGATGCCATGACCTTCGTTTTCTGAATGTGGAGCTTTAAACCAACTTTTTCGCTTTCCTCTTTCACTTTCATCAAGAGGCTCTTTAGATCTTCACTTTCTGCCATAAGGGTGGTATCATCTGCATATCTGAGGTTATTGATATTTCTCCTGGCAATCTTGATTCCAGCTTGTGTTTCTTCCAGTCCAGCATTTCTCATGATGTACTCTGCATATAAGTTGAATGAACAGGGTGACAGTATACAGCCTTGATGTACTCCTTTTCCTATTTGGAACCAGTCTGTTGTTCCATGTCCAGTTCTAACTGTTGCTTCCTGACCTGCACACAGACTTCTCAAGAGGCAGGTCAGGTGGTCTGGTGTTCCCATCTCTTTCAGAATTTTCCACAGTTGATTGTGATCCACACAGTCAAAGGCTTTGGCATAGTCAATAAAGCAGAAGTAGAAGTTTTTCTGGAACTCTCTTGCTTTTTCCAAGATCCAGCGGATGTTGGCAATTTGATCTCTGGTTCCTCTGCCTTTTCTAAAACCAGCTTGAACATCAGGGAGTTCACGGTTCACGTATTGCTGAAGTCTGGCTTGGAGAATTTTGAGCATTACTTTACTAGCTTGTGAGATGAGTGCATTGTGTGGTAGTTTGAGCATTCTTTGGCATTGCCTTTCTTTGGAATTGGAATGAAAACTGACCTTTTCCAGTCCTGTGGCCACTGCTGAGTTTTCCAAATTTGCTGGCATATTGAGTACAGCACTTTCACAACATCATCTTTCAGTATTTGAAATAGCTCAACTGGAATGCCACACCACCTCCACTAGCCTTGTTCGTAGTGATGCTTTCTAAGGCCACTTGACTTCACATTCCAAGATGTCTGGCTCTAGATTAGTGATCACATTATCATGATTATCTGGGTCATGAAGATCTTTTTTGTATAGTTCTTCTGTGTATTCTTGCGATCTCTTCTTAATATCTTCTACTTCTGTTAGGTCCATACCATTTCTGTCCTTTATCGAGCCCATCTTTGCATGAAATATTCCCTTGTTATTTCTAATTTTCTTGAAGAGATCTCTAGTCTTTCCCATTCTGTTATTTTCCTCTATTTCTTTGCATTGATCACTGAAGGAATGGGAGGACCAGGGAAAACAGAAGAATACACAGAATACACAGAGGGGGAATACACAGAAGAACTGTACAAAAAAGATCTTCATGACCCAGATAATCACAATGGTGTGATCATTCACCTAGACCAAGACATCCTGGATTGTGATTTTAAGTGGGCTTTTGGAAACATCACTAGGAACAAAGCTAGAGGAGGTGATGGAATTCCAGTAGAGCTGTTTCAAATCCTGATAGATGATGTTGCGAAAGTGCTGCACTGAATCTGCCAGCAAATTGGGAAAACTCAACGGTGGCCACAGGACTGGAAAAGGTCAGTTTTCATTCCAATCCCAAAGAAAGGCAATGCCAAAGAATGCTCAAACTACCACACAATTGCATTCATCTCACGTTCTAATAAAGTAATGCTGAAAATTCTCTAAGCCAGGCTTCAGTAATACATGAACCATGAACTTCCAAATGTTCAAGCTGGTTTTAGAAAATGCAGAGGAACAAGAGATCAAATTGCAAATATCTGCTGGATCATTGAAAAAGCAAGAGAGTTCCAGAAAAACATTTATTTCTGCTTTATCGACTATGCCAAAGCTTTTGATTATGTGGGTCACAATAAACTGTGGAAAATTCTGAAAGTGATAGAAAAACCAGACCACCTGCCTCTTGAGAAATCAGTATGTGGGTCAGGAAGGAACAGTTAGAACTGGACATGGAACAACAGACTGGTTCCAAATAGAAAAAGGAGTACTTCAAGGCTGTATATTATCACTCTGCTTATTTAATTATATCTAGAGTGCATCATGAGAAACCCTGGGTTGGATGAAGCCCAAGCTGGAATCAAGACTGCTGGGAGAAATATCAATAACCTCAGATATGCAGATTACACCATCCTTATGGCAGAAAGTGAAGAGAAACTAAACAGCCTCTTGATGAGAGTGAAAGAGGAGAATGAAAATGTTGGCTTGAAACTCAACATTCAGAAAGCTAAGATCATGGCATTCGGTCCCATCACTTTTTGGAAAATAGATGGAGAAACAGTAGTTGACTATTTTCGGAGGTTCTACAATCACTGCAGATGGTAACTGCATCCATGAAATTAAAAGATGCTTACTCCTTGGAAGGAAAGTTATGACCAACCTAGACAGCATATTAAAAAGCAGAGACATTACTTTGCCAACAAAGGTCCATGTAGTCAAGGCTGTGGTTTATCCAGTAGTCATGGATGGGTGTGAGTCCATGTATGGATGGACTATAAAGAAAGCTGAGCACTGAAGAATTAATGCTTTTGAACTGTGGGGTTGGAGAAGACTCTTGAGAGTCCCTTGGACTGCAAGGAGATCCAACCAGTCCCTCCTAAGGGAGATCAGTCCTGGGTGTTCTTTGGAAAGAATGATGCTAAAGCTGAAACTCCAGTACTTTGGCCACCTGATGTGAAGAAGTAACTCATTTGAAAAGACCCTGATGCTGGGAAAGATTGAGGACAGGAAGAGAAGGAGACGACAGAGGATGAGATGATTGGATGGCATCACTGACTCAATGGACATGAGTTTGGGTAAATCCGGGAGTTAGTGATGGACAGGGAGGCCTGGCGTGCTGTGTTTCATGGGGTCACAAAGAATCAAACACGACTGAACAAATGAGTTGAATTGAAGTGATATTCAATCAAAGCTAAAGTAATTAGAACATTTCAGAGCTAGACAGAAAAATGGTAAAACTCAAATGGTTATAAATATTCAGAATGATGTCAGCATGAGGCAGATAAAATATACCCCAACAAATGAACACGCTGTCATTCCTTAAGCCTTCACGTGTACCTGAGCAGAAAGCAAAGAAACCCTTGTCATCATCAGGTGTAGTTGCTCTTTCACTATCCAGCAGCCAAGGGAAAGCACACAGCTCTCAAAGGTATCAAAAGCATTTAGCATCTGGCTATCTGAAAGTGCAAGGGAAAACCTCAGGCCTAAATTGATTAAACACATCCAGTCTGATTCACTTGTACCTGCTTGGTATCTATTGCAACTGTGCCATCCTTTCAGTCTCTTGAGTTGAAATAGCTACTTTTAATCTCTTACCTGGACACCGGATAAATGAAAGTTGGAGGATCCTCCAATATGTGTAAAATAAGTTATACTAGTTCATTCAAGGCAAAGATGAAATATTAAAAAAAAAAGTTCATTAGGGAGCAGAAAGAAACCAAATCTCACAAACATAAACATGGCAATATAATAATCCAGTGATAATACACTAGGTCTTAACCTTAATTTTTAATTTAAATTTTTTCTAGAAAGAATACTGAGAATGAGTGCTACTGTCTCATATTCAACTCTCTGGATATCCAAGAGTATGATCCTAAAAACAACTTTAACACAATTTAAGACATGCTGCAATTCCTGTTGTTTATCCCAACCTCCAATTTTATATTCTATTCCTTCTCATTCTCTAGGTTTGAAGATCAACTTACTGCTACACAGAGTACCAGGAATTCAGTTTAGTCACTCAGTTGTGTCCAACTCTTTGCGACCCCATGAATTGCAGCACACCAGGCCTCCTTGTCCATCACCATCTCCCGGAGTTCACTCAGACTCATGTCCATCGAGTCAGTGATGCCATCCATCCATCTCATCCTCTGTCATCCCCTTCTCCTCCTGCCCCCAATCCCTCCCAGCATCAGAGTCTTTTCCAATGAGTCAACTCTTTGCATCAGGTGGCCAAAGTACTGGAGTTTCAGCTTTAGCATCATTCTTTCCAAAGAAATCCCAGGGCTGATCTCCTTCAGAATGGACTGGTTGGATCTCCTTGCAATCCAAGGGACTCTCAAGAGTCTTCTCCAACACCACAGTTCAAAATCATCAATTCGTCGGCACTCAGCCTTCTTCACAGTCCAACTCACATCCATAGATGACCATTGGAAAAACCATAACCTTGACTAGACGGACCATAGTTGGCAAAGTAATGTCTCTGCTTTTGAATATACTATCTAGGTTGGTCATAACTTTTCTTCCAAGCATTAAGCATCTTTTAATTTCATGGCTGCAGTCACCATCTGCAGTGATTTTGGAGCCCCTCAAAATGAAGTCTGACACTGTTTCCACTGTTTCCCCAGCTATTTCCCATGAAGTGATGGCACTGGATGCCATGACCTTCGTTTTCTGAATGTGGAGCTTTAAACCAACTTTTTCGCTTTCCTCTTTCACTTTCATCAAGAGGCTCTTTAGTTCTTCTTCACTTTCTGCCATAAGGGTGGTATCATCTGCATATCTGAGGTTATTGATATTTCTCCTGGCAGTCTGGATTCCAGCTTGTGTTTCTTCCAGTCCAGCATTTCTCATGAGGTACTCTGCATATAAGTTAAATAAACAGGGTGACAGTATACAGCCTTGATGTACTCCTTTTCCTATTTGGAACCAGTCTGTTAGAACTGTGTCCAGTTCTAACTGTTGCTTCCTGACCTGCATACAGACTTCTCAAGAGGCAGGTCAGGTGGTCTGGTATTCCCATCTCTTTCAGAATTTTCCACAGTTGATTGTGATCCACACAGTCAAAGGCTTTGGCATAGTCAATAAGGCAGAAGTAGATGTTTTTCTGGAACTCTCTTGCTTTTTCCATGACCAGCGGATGTTGGCAATTTGATCTCTGGTTCGTCTGCCTTTTCTAAAACCAGCTTGAACATCAGGGAGTTCACAGTTTACGTGAAGCCTGGCTTGGAGAATTTTGAGCATTACTTTGCTAGCATGTGAAATGAGTGCAATTGTGCAGTAGTTTGAGCATTCTTTGGCATTGCCTTTCTTTGGAATTGGAATGAAAACTGACCTTTTCCAGTCCTGTGGCCACTGCTGAGTTTTCCAAATTTGCTGGCATATTGAGTGCAGGACTTTCACAGCAGCATCTTTCAGGATTTGAAATATGTCCACTGGAATTCCATCACCTCCACTAGCTTTGTTCGTAGTGATGCTTTCTAAGGGCCACTCAAGTTCACATTCCAAGATGTCTGGCTCTAGATTAGTGATCACATCATCATGATTATCTGGGTCGTGAAGATCTTTTTTGTATAGTTCTTCTGTGTATTCTTGCCACCTCTTCTTAATATCTTCATCTTCTGTTAGGTCCAGACCATTTCTGTCCTTTACTGAGCCCATCTTTGCATGAAATGTTCCCTTGTTATCTCTAATTTTTTTGAAGAGATCTCTAGTCTTTCCCATTCTGTTCTTTTCTTCTATTTCTTTGCACTGATCACCAAAGAAGGCTTTCTTATCTCTTCTTGCTATTCTTTGGAACTCTGCATTCAGATGCTTATATCTTTCCTTTTCTCCTTTGCTTTTTGCCTCTCTTCTTTTCACAGCTATTTGTCTCCCCAGACAGCCATTTCAGTTTTTTGCATTTCTTTTCCATCGAGATGGTCTTGATCCCTGTCTCCTGTACAATGTCATGAACCTCTGTCCATAGTTCATCAGGCATCTATCTATCAGATCTAGACCCTTAAATCTATTTCTCACTTCCACTGTATAATCATAAAGGACTTGATTTAGGTCATACCTGAATGGTCTAGTGGTTTTCCCTACTTTCTTCAATTTGAGTCTGAATTTGGTAATAAGGAGTTCATGATCTGTGCCACAGGCAGCTCCTGGTATTGTTTTCATCGACTGTATAGAGCTTCTCCATCTTTGGCTGCAAAGAATATAATCAGTCTGATTTCAGTGTTAACCATTTAGTGTTGTCCATGTGTTGAGTCTTCTTTTGTGTTGTTGAAAGAGGGTGTTTGCTATGACCAGTGCATTTTCTTGGCAAAACTCTATTAGTCTTTGCTCTGCTTCATTCCGCATTCCAAGGCCAAATTTGCCTGTTACTCCAGGTGTTTCTTGACTTCCTACTTTAGCATTCCAGTCTCCCATAATGAAAAGGACATCTTTTTTGGGTGTTAGTTCTAAAAGGTTTTGTTGGTCTTCATAAAACCATTCAGCTTCAGCTTCTTCAGCATTACTGACTGGGGCATAGACTTGGATAACTGTGATATTGAATGGTTTGCCTTGGAGATGAACAGAGATCATTCTGTCGTTTTTGAGATTGCATCCAATCTGCATTTTGGACTCTTTTGCTGACCATGATGGATACTACATTTCTTCTGAGGGATTCCTGCCTGCAATAGTAGATATAATGGTCATCTGAGTTAAATTCACCCTTTCCAGTTCATTTTAGTTCGGTGATTCCTAGAATGTCAACGTTCACCCTTGCCATCTCTTGTTTGACCACTTCCAATTTGCCTTGATTCATGGACCTGACTTTCCAGGTTCCTATGCAATATTGCTCTGTACAGCATCGTATCTTGCTTCTATCACCAGTCACAGCCACAGCTGTGTACTGTTTTTGCTTTGGCTCCATCTCTTCATTTTTTCTGGAGTTATTTCTCCACTGATCTCCAGTAGCATATTGGGCACCTACTGACCTGGGGAGTTCCTCTTTTAGTATCCTATCATTTTGCCTGTTCATACTGTTTATGGGGTTCTTAAGGCAAGAATACTGAAGTGGCTTGCCATTCCCATCTCCAGTGGACCACATTCTGTCAGACCTGTCCACCATGACCCGTCCATCTTGGGTTGCCCCACAGGCATGGCTTGGTTTCACTGAGTTAGACAAGGCTGTGGTCCTAGTGTGATTAGATTGACTAGTTTTCTGTGAGTATGGTTTCAGTGTGTCTGCCCTCTGATGCCCTCTTGCAACACCTACCATCTTACTTGGGTTTCTCTTACCTTGGGTTTGGGATATCTCTACACAGTTGCTCCAGCAAAGCAGAGCCACTGCTTCTTACCTTGGACGAGGGGTATCTCCTTACTGCCGCAGTTTCTGACCTTCTAAATTATTTATCCTTAATTTTATTTCACCTGTCGAAGACCTTGAGCACTCTCACTTTATCTTTCTCAGTGATATTTTAGGGCATTAGTTCTCAGGTAGTCCTCATCTAGCTCCACTTGTCTGTCTTCTGCTTGCTAAAGAACCTTCATGAAGCAGTTCTACATTTGAAATATTGTTTTAGGGTAGTGTATTTATTCTTTAAGGCTTTTGAAAATACAATGACTTTCAATAAGACTGTATGACAAAACAAGAGAAATTTATTTTCTCACAACTCTGGAGGCTACAAGTCTGAAGTCAAAATGTCAGAAGTGTCACTCTCTCTCTAAAAGATCAAGGAAAGGATCTTTTCCTGCCTGTTTCCTAGCTTCTGCCCTTTAATCTTGGTGTTCCTTGGCTTAGAGTTGTATCACCCCAACTCTACCTCTATCTTCACATATCATTCTTCCCCGCCCCTCTCTGCATCTCTGTGCTCATATTTCTCTCTTCTTATAAAGACATCAGTCATTGGATTAGGGCTTTCCTCAATTCATTATGACCTCATTTACTTGGTTACATGTCCAAAACCCTTATTCCAAATAAGGTCAGCTTCTGAGGCTTCAGGTGGACAGGAATTTATTAAACTTAGTGTAGATAGTATTTGGAAATGGCACCTTTAGCTTGTGATCTTAATTGAAGATGCATTTTTTTTTCTCTACAGACCACCTGCATGGAACCAGCCCTCTAACCTAGCAGCAGGATGTTTCCTTTGATGTATTTCTCTAAAGGATAATCTCTATATTGCAGACTTATGCCATCTCAGATACCTGAAACACTTAAAAGAAATAACATAAATAAATTACACTTATATAGATATAAAATCATGCATTTATGTATTTTATATTTTAATGGTATAAGAACATAAATAACTACAGCTCAGTTTTCAATTATTCAATAAATTTGATGATTTGTGAGTATGACTTGTGATATATTTATTTTTCCCCAAAGAGACAAACTTTCAAAGACTGAGGTCAACAAAACCTGCTTTTGTTTTGGATGGTTAGACAATGAAACAATTTTAACATCTGGGGCTATAACCATAAGTGGAAAATTCTTTAAACTAGAGTGATGAGCCTAATGCTGCAAATATATATATATATAGTAGCTGAGACAGTTACTCATCTCCCCAAAGAAAAAAATATAGTACTTTCATAAACAAGGGAAAGATCTACAACTCAAAGTGACTTTCTGTAATAAAAGTTATGGTTTAGGGTGCAAATAAATTAACATGTTAACATGTGGGAATTTCTGCCAAGAAATAGATAGAAACAGAATATAATGCTACTCTAGAGACATACAGAATGAAAGGAGAAATTTTCAATTATCTAGTCAATTTCTACAGTGTTCACAAAGAATTTTAATCATTTTGGCTTCATCCTTTTTCACCCATTAAAATGTTTTCTTTTTCTTGTTTATTGTCATTCATTTACTTTTCAGTTAATTAATGCTGAATCAGAAGGAGCCTACTTGCCAGCTCTAAGTATACAGTGGAAGATGTGGTCCCTACAATCAAAGAGCAAGGGCTATTGTGAATGGCAAAGGAATGGACAATATGGTAGGTACTATGATAAGGGTAGGTATGAGAGGCATAACATGAGCACTTATTAAAAATCAGGATATCAGGGCAGGGTTCTCAAGTAAAGTGATCACAACTCTTGGACAGAAAATGAGTAGGAGTTAGCCCTGACACAACAGCTGCAAAGACTCCAAAATAGGGGTATATGGTACTTACAAAAGGGTTGGTATGGAGATGAGGAATACATACAAAAGATATGGCTGGAAAAGAAATAATAGCCATAGCTGACAAGGTTACAAAACACTTTAAGTTTTTAGCTTATCCTCAGGGCAAATTTCAATACAGTTTGGAAGAACTATTTAGGAGGAAAAAGGGATGTTGACTTGCTCAGGCAATTTAATAACATAGATTTATTCAGAAAAAAATAAGGTAGTAGCTTTTCTGTATATCATTTATTCCCATATATATAATATATAGAAGCTTTCTTGCTGGGAGCCAGCGTGAGGAACTCCACCCATGGCAAAGGTCATGAGGAAGGAAGCTTGGCATACGCAAAGGCGTGATCAAGCCTCAGGGAACCACCTGTTCCCGAGCATCTACCCCAAAACCAGAGTCTGTTTTGTGCTCTCACCTACACCTCTGACTTTACAGGGGGTTCTCCCCCATAACCGTTTCTCTCGGAGAAGGGGTAAACGTGCAGCTCCAAGGCAATAAAAATTCCTGGGCGTGACAAGAGTGTTTCAACTTACGAACTCCTCTGAAAGTTATCTAGCCTGCCTGTATAGGTTCGTCTGGCTGCATGTGATTGTTTACAACCCCCCAACTGTGAGAGGCATGAGATGTTTTGGACTTACTAAAGGCAAATTCTTGTGGGAAGTTATAAATTATTAGTATAGCAGGTTGGTTAGCAATTATATTGGTGAAGGGTTTTTCATTTGTTGTGTCAAAAATTGCTGCTAATTCCCTGCCCTAGGTGGGACAAGGGTGTCTCAGGTTAAACCTCTCTGCTGATGCATGATTGTTTACTACCTCTCAACCATAAACAGCACAGAGGGTTTTGGAGTATTCTGAGAGTCTTAATTAACATAGGACTTTTTCTTCTTGAGTCAATGATTGCTGCCAGGCCTCCATATCCTTAGGCACCTGGGAATATATTAATCAATGTATTTGGAATATAGAAAAGGAAATATAGTAGTTTTTAAGGTTAGCAATGCTAGACTTTTTGAGTTAATGAACTTTCTCTTTTGTAATAGATCACTGTACTTTGTTATAAATCATTGTGTCCTTACTATGTGAAAATGTAACTTTATCACTATCTTATGACTAAGTAGATCTTAAGAGGAACATTGGTGAAAGCATTTTTATTTGTTGGGCTGATGTTTGCTGCTAAATCTCCATAGTCCCTGCCCTTATAATGAATATAACTAGCATATGGGAGAATAAGTATTAACCTTTAAGCATATAGGAGAAATAAGTATTAACCTTTAAACATATAGGAGAAATAAGTATTAACCTTTAAGATTAATCATGTTAACCTTGGCTTAAATAAATTCTTTTCTTGATTGTAACTCAGTACACCCTCACCCTATAGGAATGCAACTTTATTTGGAGGGTGGTGCCTGGTTTAAGAAAAAACATCCTTGGAAAAAATAAGTTTTTTGTTATCAGAAAGAAAGGGTTGTAAATGTCAGCAGGCAGAAATGCCTTGAAGATTATGTAAAAACCCCTAAGACCTTTTTTTATGTAAAGCTCCTGATTTTGATACAGGTCAGGACTGCTGACCCCCGTGTGACTCTGTATCCATCCCTATGTGTAACAAAAGGTATATAAGAAAACCTGAAAAATAAAGAAATGGGATCAGTTCCTGGAAGGACTGACTCCCCCATGTCGTTCTTTCTTGCACCCCATTTTCCTGGCTGAATTCCCATCTGGAGCATGGATGCTATTCCATGTAACACAAATTATTCAGCCTCTTTTTCTCCACTAATTTTTCTACTACACTATCCGTTTCTAATCTCTCTATATATCTGTAACTAAATATGTATTTTTCTAGGACACCTACTCCGTCCCCACCTTCAAATTATCCTGGAACCACCGGGGCTGGACCCCGGCACTTTCTCATATATATTATACATCCCTGAATACATTTATTGTACATATATATATATATCATACAATACATACACACACATATAAATGTGTATCCCTAAATGAAATAGCCCCTGTAAGAATCTTAAAGAAATAAAGAAGAAAACTAGACTATCTTCACCAACACACCAGGGCCATAAACCATCAATATTATATTAATATAATCAACTTTGATTATTTTATCACTTAAAAAGCAAGGCCCTATTTCATTTACATTTGTTATATGTACAGTATTCTATGAGAGGCTCAAAGAAACACAAAAGGGTAAATAAACATATAGGAGGGTTTTTCTACCAGCCAATTGGAAAATTATGCTTGCCTTTTTTCAAACGTCCTTATCCCACCCATATCCTCTGCAATCAGGGGCAGTTTTTCTGATATACATAATGCAACTAAGATCTGTACTGAATGCCAGGGACAAAATAATAAATAAAACTTATTCCACACCACTGGAATGGACTTCATGACAGTCTAATGAAGTGCAATGAAAATCATTTATTTTTACAAATTTAAAAAAATTTTTAGGGAAAAACAAGACATGGAAAAGATGAAAGTGAGTGGTTTGGAGACTGAGAATTCTCTGTGGATTTCTGTTTTTCCAGTTACCTCTATTATTTATGTCACAAATGACAGAGATGGCTGCACCTTTATATAAGTAAGAAGTCATTTATTATCTAGATCTATACAGCATTCTCACTGACAGAAGAAAAGTCAAAGCTAGGGTATGAGGTCTGTAAGGTGAAGAATGATTCTTATGTTTTCCACAGAGACCAACCTCATGATCAGCACATAGATGGTCTTAATAAAAGCCTATCTATCAAGGTGATGAAGTAAATTCTGAAGGACTATCTTATCATCCATGCAATTATACTCCAATATATATATGTATTCAAATGTAATATATAAACATATTGCTAAAAAGTGGTGTAGAAAGTAAAATCAATAGTTGTTTAGTTTGTATATAGATATACTGATTGATATTTTCTTAATTGGGTTCTTATTTTGGTGTTGGAATTCCCTTAAACAAGTAAATTTTGAGTTAGGGAAACTACAGCATCAGAATAGTGCCATTAAAAGCATAGTTTGCATCAATTTTTTAAACTTATCTTACCACCATGCTAATGAAGACTGAAATAGCCAAATGAGTTATTCCTGGCAGTTTTGGTCAGCGCACATCAGCATCTGTGCCTGACAGAGAGCACCCAGATTTTCCACACATCTCTTGTTAATCTTGTTAGCATTTTAATAAATTTCTCCTACCAAACTGGCCTGGATAATTACCCATCATTTTGTTGTCAGTTTCATTTCTACAAATATCAGTCTCATTGGCCATTCTTTTTTTTTCCCCCCTTTGATAAAAAATATTTTAGTTCACTTGGGCAGAGTATTACATTGCCTGGAAGGATAATAGCACTAAAAAGTAATAATTACAAACAAACCCATTAACATTGAGAATACTGTGTTAAAAATGAATCAGATTGAATTGTTTTTGCTACTGAGTTGTATGAGTTCCCTGTATACTTTGGATATTAACTCCTTATCAGATACTTGATTTGTAAATATTTTCTCCCATTCCATAGGTTGTTTTGTTTATTTTGTTGACTGTTGACTTTGCTGTGCAGAAGCTTTTTAGTTGATGTGGTACCATTTGCTCATTTTTCATTTGTTGCTTGTGTTTTTTATGTCATAGTCAAAAATACCTCTTGGTAATATATAGCTCAGATCAATGTAAATATCATTTCCCCAGCATTTTCCTCGGGGAGTTTTATAGTTTCAGGTCTTACATTTCAGTATGCAATACATTTGGAGTTAATTTTTGTACACTATATAAGGAAATGGCCAAAGGATAAGAGTAGACATTTCTCCAAAGACCAACAGGTACATGAAACGGTGTTCAACATCACTAATCATCAGGGAAATGTAAGTCAAACCCACAATGAAATATTACCTCACACTTGTAGGATGGCTATTATTAAAAACAAGAGATAACAAATGTTATTGAAGATGCAAAGAAAATAGAATCTTTGTTCACTGTTGCTAAGAAGGTAAATTTGCATACCCAATATGGAAAGCAGGATGGAGTTTCCTCAAAAATTTAAAATAGGACCTCTGTATGATCCAGAAATTACACTTCTAGGTATATATTTAAATGAAATAAAATCATGATCTTGTGGAAATATCAGCACCCCTATGTTTATTGTAGCATCATTAACAATACCCAAGACATTCAAACAACCTAAGTTTCCATTGATGGATGAATGGATAAAGAAAATATCTTTGTCCCACGCACGGGAGTATTACTCAGCCATGAAAAGGAAAGAAAAGCTGCCTATTTGCAACAACATAGATGAATCTTGATAGCCTTATGCTGTAGAAATAAGTCAGAAAGAGAATAGCAGTTATGATATGGTCTCATATGTTAAATTTAAACAACAGAAACCTAAAGTTAGAGAAATAAAAAGCACATTGGTGATTACCAGCAGTGGGTTGAGGAAAAAAATTGTGACTATATGAGATAATGGATGTGTTAATTAATTTTATTGTGATAATTACTTCACAATTTATACATGTATCAAATCATCATATCGGACTCCTTAAACATACACAATGTCATGTGTCAGATATATATTAATAAATGTGGGGAAAATTAATTGGAATAAAAGCAATGCAAATTTTAGCATAATCTAGTCAACACAGCTCTTCCCATGAGCATGGGAAAGTAATGGCTGTTTCTAAGAATAAATACAGAGTTAAGCAATAGGAGGAACAGAGTGATACATGCTTAGATTAAAAGATATCAGAAGCCTGTCTATCTAAAACTGCCCTTGGCTCAACACTCCTCTTGGGATCTACTAACTGCTTCTTCAGTGCTACAGATGAATAATTCATCACGTGGCCATCCCCTTATAGTCAACAAGAAAATGGAAAGGTTTTTGAAAGTTCATCGTTTAGTGAGTAACGACACTACTCATCTAATGCATCAGTGAGTAAAACAAACGTAAGCTACCAGCAGGTTATGAAGCAACTTAGCTCTGCTCAATAGAAATAAAGTGCAACCCACATATGCAATTTAGACTTTTTAATATATATACTAAAAACCAAGTGAAATTAATTTTAAGAAAAAAATATTTGATTCAACATATTCAAAAGATTATCATTTCAACATGTAATCAATGTAAAATTTATTAATGTGATATTGTACATTATTTTCTCCATACTAAGTTTTGAAATCCTCTGTCTGTCTTATACTTGCCACATATTTCAGACTAGTCACATTTTAGGTGCTCAGTAGACATGTGTCCAGATAAAAAGTGCATGTGTAACTTGTGTTCGCCCTAAGTGGTTAATGGCTTACTGGATTATGTACATTTTTCTGAAAGTCATTCTTCATTTACACAGGTCTTGTATTCTTTCTGAAGAGTCAATATCTAAAGGGACTGTTTGATTTATTTTAAAATAAAATTTCCTTTTTGCTAATGCCTACTCTGAGAAAGTAAAAGGGATGAAAATGAATATCATGAAATGGTCTCTAAAAGATATATTCACAAAGCAATGATTTTTTAAAACTATGCAACCATACAAACAACTTTTTACAAATGCAAGCAATGCAAATTGACTATTATAGTATTTTTAAATATCCACTAAAATAAATATGGATCATTTAATATAAATCAATAGTAGAGTGTTCTATTAAGCATAAAAGCACAAGGTAGAAATAAACACATTTAAAGTTCTTTAGTAATCCTGAAAATTTTCTACAAGTCATAATTTTCACTGTTTATAAAAAGTATTGACTATCAAGAGGTATTTCATTTATACTGCTATTCAAATAATAACATTATTTATAGGAGAATGCAACCTTAAATATTATGGATGACTTGGATATGTGTAGAAAGAAAATATAAATATATATACATTTTTAACTAAACTTTAAACATTCACTTGCCTCAGAAAGAACTTGTCCTTTGTTTTGTAACAAAAACATCAAAAATCTCTAGTTGAATTCAGCTATAGAAACTCTATACTGATACCTAAAAAACAGAGACTTCGGCTTTGCCACTTGCAAAATTCACTTATTCAACATGCAAATTTATGTAATTTAGGTGTTCAATTATACTAATGTAAAACAAAATGCTGAATTCTATATGAATCCAGTCTAGTTCAGTCGCTCAATCATATTCGATTCTATGCAAATCTGTGGACTGCAGCACACCAGGCCTCCCTGTCCATCACCAACTCTCAGAGTTTATTCAACTCATCTCCATTGAGGTGGTGATGACATTCAACCATCTCATCATCTGTCGTCCTCTTCACCTCCTAATGCAATCTTTCCCAGAATAAGGGTCTTTTCAAATGAGTCAGTTCTTCACATCAGGTGGACAAAATATTGGAATTTCAGCTTCAACATCATATTATCATTTCAACATGTAATCAATGTAAAATTTATTAATGTGATATTGTACATTATTTTCTCCATACTAAGTTTTGAAATCCTCTGTCTGTCTTATACTTGCCACATATTTCAGACTAGTCACATTTTAGGTGCTCAGTAGACATGTGTCCAGATAAAAAGTGCATGTGTAACTTGTGTTCGCCCTAAGTGGTTAATGGCTTACTGGATTATGTACATTTTTCTGAAAGTCATTCTTCATTTACACAGGTCTTGTATTCTTTCTGAAGAGTCAATATCTAAAGGGACTGTTTGATTTATTTTAAAATAAAATTTCCTTTTTGCTAATGCCTACTCTGAGAAAGTAAAAGGGATGAAAATGAATATCATGAAATGGTCTCTAAAAGATATATTCACAAAGCAATGATTTTTTAAAACTATGCAACCATACAAACAACTTTTTACAAATGCAAGCAATGCAAATTGACTATTATAGTATTTTTAAATATCCACTAAAATAAATATGGATCATTTAATATAAATCAATAGTAGAGTGTTCTATTAAGCATAAAAGCACAAGGTAGAAATAAACACATTTAAAGTTCTTTAGTAATCCTGAAAATTTTCTACAAGTCATAATTTTCACTGTTTATAAAAAGTATTGACTATCAAGAGGTATTTCATTTATACTGCTATTCAAATAATAACATTATTTATAGGAGAATGCAACCTTAAATATTATGGATGACTTGGATATGTGTAGAAAGAAAATATAAATATATATACATTTTTAACTAAACTTTAAACATTCACTTGCCTCAGAAAGAACTTGTCCTTTGTTTTGTAACAAAAACATCAAAAATCTCTAGTTGAATTCAGCTATAGAAACTCTATACTGATACCTAAAAAACAGAGACTTCGGCTTTGCCACTTGCAAAATTCACTTATTCAACATGCAAATTTATGTAATTTAGGTGTTCAATTATACTAATGTAAAACAAAATGCTGAATTCTATATGAATCCAGTCTAGTTCAGTCGCTCAATCATATTCGATTCTATGCAAATCTGTGGACTGCAGCACACCAGGCCTCCCTGTCCATCACCAACTCTCAGAGTTTATTCAACTCATCTCCATTGAGGTGGTGATGACATTCAACCATCTCATCATCTGTCGTCCTCTTCACCTCCTAATGCAATCTTTCCCAGAATAAGGGTCTTTTCAAATGAGTCAGTTCTTCACATCAGGTGGACAAAATATTGGAATTTCAGCTTCAACATCAAGCAGATGTTGGCAATTTGATCTCTGGTTCCTCTGCCTTTTCTAAATCTAGCTTGAACATCTGGAAGTTCATGGTTCATGTATTGCTGAAGCCTGGTTTGGAGAATTTTGAGCATTACTTTGCTAGCATGTGAGATGAGTGCAATTGTGCAGTAGTTTGAGCATTCTATGGCATTGCCTTTCTTTGAGACTGGAATGAAAACTGACCTTTTCCAATTCTGTAGCCACTGCTGAATTTTCCAAATTTGCTGGCATATTGAATGCAGCACTTTCACAGCATTATCTTTCAGGGTTTGAAATAGCTCAACTGGAATTCCATCACCTCCACTAGCTTTGTTCATAGTGATGCTTCCTAAGGCCCACTTAACTTCACATTCCAGGATGTCTGGCTCTAGGTGAGTGATCACACCTTCATGATTATCTGGGTCATGAAGATCTTTTTTGTACAGTTCTTCTGTGTATTCTTGCCACCTTTTCTTAGTATCTTCTGCTTCTGTTAAGTCTATACCATTTCAGTCCTTTATCGAGGCCATCTTTGCATGAAATGTTCCCTTGGTATCTCTAATTTTTTTTAAGAGATCTCTAGTCTTTCCCATTCTGTTCTTTTTCTCTATTCCTTTGCATTGATTGCTGAAGAAGGCTTTCTTATATCTTCTTGCTATTCTTTGGAACTCTGCATTCAGATGCTTATATCTTTCCTTTTCTCCTTTGCTTTTCACTTCTCTTCTTTTCACATGTATTAGCCTTTAATTTTTTATGTATGTTTGGGGATTTCAGGATAAAGTGTTCAATAAAAAATAATCATGTCCAATTTTTACATTAGGTACAATTCCTGATAATTAAAATGATACTACAGGACATTGTAGTAAGTAACGGGACAGCTAAGAAAATAAAGATAAGATCTGTCTTTCAGAGAATTTAGTTTAATAGGAGTAATTTTCCAGAGATTGTACTAATATAAGAGAATCAATGGAGGTGCTAAATAGTCTATGTAGACAAAGTTTATCAGACTTGAAGCAAAATAAATTAAAATTATCTTCAAGAAAAATTATCAAAGAAATAAGACTTGAGTTACACTCTTAAGGATAATAAGGATTAGATAAATAATTAGGAGGGAGCAATAGTGAGTGAATAGGAAATGAACAAAGTTACAAAATCAATTACTACACAAGTCTGTCTAGAATGGAAGACTTATAAGAAAGGAGATTATCTGTGAATATCAAAGGTTCTTAAAAACGATTCTTGAATGAATAGAAAACCACTGAGAAGAAAAGTGACAGAAGAAAATGATTTGGGGGTTGGGGACTTCTTTTGCAGTGTATGTATACCTCGGTGCTGAAGCTGAAATGCCAATACTTTGGCCACCTGATGCAAATAACTGATTCATTCAAAAAGAACTTGATGCTAGGAAAGATTGAAAGTGTAAAGATTGACAGAGGATGAGATGGTTGGATGGCATCACCAACGTGATGGACATGAGTTTCAGTAAACTCCGAGAGTTGGTGATGGGCAGGGAAGCCTGGCATGCTGCAGTCCACGGGGTCTCAAAGAGTCAGACCCGACTGAGTGACTGAAATGAACTGAACTGAACTGAACTGACATAACTTGGTTTCCCTAGAGATAACACGGAGGTCTATCCCTAGAGATAGCAATGAGGATAAGGCAGAGCTGGGGCATAGAAAAATAGTGATAATCAGAACCAGGTGAAACAGATCAGCTGGGCAGGTGATGGAGCTATCAATCTGTAACTGTCACATTTTGAAGTATATGCCTACTATATGCTAAGCATTGTACAAGCTCAGTTATTTAATAACCATATATTTGATCTGCCTAAAGCTTGTAAGTTTTTATGATCCCCAGTTTGTACACATGGAAACTGAGGCTCAATAAATTCTCAACAGTTTTCAAAAGTCACCAGGCAAGTAAACAAAGCTGAGATGAAAATCTAGAAAATATTTTTCTAAAACTTGTTCCTTGAAAAATTATGCAAAATGATAAAATATCTATGAAAATAAAAGTGATGGGAAAGGGAAAATGTGATTCATCTCAGGAAGACTGTATTGAGTAGATGGGAAGCATTTACTTATTTGTTTGTTTTGATAAAATACCTTGGGCCAAGGATATGAGACTCCTTGAAGCACACCCAACAAAAAGTCACTAACTCATCTTCCAATTAACTTAATCCTCTGAGGGGCAGATACAGTTAAACTAGTAAAGAACAAGTCTTTTGTTTTGATGCATGGAGCATGAACACTAGAATTGTTCTCAACGTCCCTTTTGTCCACATTTTCTCCATCTGAAAACATGCTGGGTAAATATTAGAATAGTATTCATTTGAAGAGGTCTCAACTTACCCGTGTGCTTGTGGTGTCCACAAGTCTCTGCTGAGTCTTGTTAAGCACAACGCACCATGAAAGGCAGCTATTCTCAGTGCAGGTAGATTTAAAGCTATGAATTACTGCTATCATTTGGAAACCAGAGTCAAGAGCTGAAGGGTTTCTTAGAATTAAGTTTATAAACACAAAGAATCACATCTATTTTTATCACTACTAGTAGTTAAAGTATAGAAAATGAGGAATCTTCTTTTACAGTGACCTTTTCATCTTTCTGATCTGTGCTAATGCTGACACATTTCACCAACTTTAACTAATTTTATCTATCATATGTATGTGGTAACTTCCTTATCAACCAAATTATAACCATGAGCATGTTAATAACCAGGGGATATTAGTATATACAGAGGTATGCTATTTGGCTTACCACCTCTCTGAAAATGCATTAGACAAGTTTGGAAATTTTTCATTTATATACCTCTTTGGAATTTCTCAGAGGTCATCAGCAGGGACCTGAAAAGTTTTTGCAGACACAATCTAAAAGCAGAGATAAAAAGAACCTTAGAAATCTCACATGCTAACCTCTTAAGGCCAGTGATGCTGATTAAAGATACAACAGCTAGCTACCTGGGATATTGAAAACAAACAAACCTGATCTGTAGCTCTTGCTAATTTCAAACTACCATTATGGCCAATTTCAAGCTAGGAATATGTGATATCATTGAATTTAGGGTTGGAAAGCAGTATGTACAACTGGGCTTTCCAGCTGGTGAGGTGGTAAAGAATCTGCCCACCAATGCATGATGCAAAAAACACAGGCTGCATCCCTGGGTTGGGAAGATCCCCCGGAGGGGAGGAAATTGGCAACCCACTCCAGTATTTTTACCTGAAAAATCTCACGGACAGAGGAGCCTGACAGGCTGCATACAGTCCATGGGGTAGCAAAGAGTTGGAAACAATTGAGTGACTGAGAACTTGCTCATGCACAACTGGGTCTCCTGATTGACACCAATGGGGTCCTAATATGTTCATCCTCTTAAACCAATGGCACAGACATAGGCTGGTGCCCCTGTACCCAGAGGGCAATTCTCCCTTGCAAGAATGGCCAGGTGCTGCTGCCTGTTCTTAACATGATTTTAAGTTACTCAGACATTTCTGGATTTGTGACTAAGTTTAAACGGTTACCTCTTAAAAACTGATTATGCTTATGAATTTATTTTATAAAATAATAATCCAAGGAAACTTTCTAGTATATATTAATCATATGCTTCCATTTTTTTTTTAAAAGAAATATGCTTATATGAGCCCTTAAATTATACTTAATTTTTAAATATGGGATATTGGGAACAATTAGTATAGAACTGTGATTATAAATATACTATGTGATTATAAAGTAAGGCAAAGTGTGCTAACCAGGTCTTACTCAGAAGCAAATGGAAATAATTATATCCATTCAACCCTTAAACTTGAGTCAGGGGACAGGGGACAATGGAGACCCAGCACTAAATATTATTACTAGGATTGTATTATGAGCAGGAGTAAAGCCTTAAATATATTACTTAAGAATCTTAAGAGGCCATCTGGTAGGATTAATTAATCCAAAGTTTACATCTGACAGTAATTAAAAATCACCAAGCCAATGAGATATAAATAGGATTTCAACCGTATTAAAGAGAAAAGAAAGAGGAAGGAAATGGAGGGTATTTGTAGAAAAGAGAAATTTAAAAGGTCAAATTCTTCCAGAAGAATTTAAACTCTCCAAATTGGAGAGGAATTTTCATGCACAGACCACAGCTGGCTCCAAGAAGTCAAGGAAGCAAGAACTAGCTGACACAGGTGACTTTTCAGACTATGGATTGGGCTGGATCAGTGATTTCTGGTACTGTGAAATGAGGACACTCTTGAATATTTGAGAAATTAGTAATGCAATGTCTAGGGGAAAAATAGTATTTCTAATTTTTAAAATGACACTTTTGCTAAGGAGGGGTGGCCACATTGCTGAATTTTACATTACATTCAATAATTTTATTTACTCAATAATCTTGAAAGTTATATACTTTGGTTGTTGTGCTGACAGGGAAACAGAGGTTCAGAGAAATAAATTTCTCAAAGCCAATGCTAAAACCTCTGCAACTTACTGAAAGTACATTGTAGTAAACCTGCAAGGACTTCCTCTGGATGGAAATAAAAGAAATCTGTCATTTATAGAGACTGGAATGAGGGATTATAGCTTAAGAATTTGATAAATGAAAGAAAAGAATATCAAAGATTCTGCTATTTCCTCATTAATGCAGATAGGTGAGGATCTACATAAAGTGAAGTCGCTCGGTCCTGTCTGACTCTTTGCAGCCCGTGGACTGCAGCCACCAGGCTCCTCCATCCATGGGATTCTCCAGGCAAGAATACTGGAGTGGGGTGCCATTTCCTTCTCCAGGGGATCTTCCCAACCCAAGGATCAAACCCAGGTCTCCTACATTGCAGGCAGACATTTTAACCTCTGAGCCACCTTCAGTTCAGTTCAGTCACTCAGTCGTGTCTGACTCTTTGTGACCCCATGACTCGCAGCACGCCAGGCCTCCCTGTCCATCACCAGCTCCTGGAGTTCACTCAGACTCACGTCCATCGAGTCAGTGATGCCATCCAGCCATCTCATCCTCTGTCATCCCCTTCTCCTCCTGCCCCCAATCCCTCCCAGCATCAGAGTCTTTTCCAATAAGTCAACTCTTCGCATGAGGTGGCCAAAGTACTGGAGTTTCAGTTTCAGCATCATTCCTTCCAAAGCAATCCCAGGGCTGATCTCCTTCAGAATGGACTGGTGGGATCTCCTTGCAGTCCAAGGGACTCTCAAGAGTCTTCTCCAACTCCACAGTTCAAAAGCATCAATTCTTCGGTGCTCAGCCTTCTTCACAGTCCAACTTAGGGCAATATAAAAATATGTAATGAACTCAGGATGGGTGAAGCAAAGGAGACAGCTAGGTATAAAAAATATGATTGTAGAGCTTGGAAGAGAGATTTCTGGAGAGAACGATATTAAAAAGTTCAAGAAAAGGAAATCAAAGTGAGAGCCTAAGAGCAGAAAGCTCCATGGCCAGAATGTCTGATGGCATTCTAGGGCAGTGAGATTTAATATTCCATTTTATATTATTGTGTGTGATCCTCTCCCTTTTTCGTTACTCCCAAACCAACCTTCAGTAATAGTTCACTAAAAATAGCTTTGTGTTAGTGAAGCTTTGGGGAAATGAAGAATGCAGAATGTGTTTAGGCTGGTTTGTCTGTAGAAATACTCAAAATAATCACTTAGAGGGGCAGAGAAAATAAATGTAGGAAGCAGGATGAGGTGGGTCCTTTGGAAACTCACTAAAATATTAAAAAAGATTTATAGCACGTGGCTGGGGACTCAAGGAATCGAATTAGAATGCTAAAGCAAAGAGCGACCTCAGAAAGCTGGAGAACACTGAGATATTAAGATATCTGGGTGACACAGGAAAAAGGCCTGACCAAAGTTTATTATCAAACACTGTTGGAAGTTAGTTTCTGAAGGACTGGATTAATTTTGCCTAGTTATAGGTAGCAGCCCACTTGCTGAGGAGACGAGGCTGTTTCTCATGATGGTTCCTTTACTAATCTTGAGAAAAAACTACCTTTATGATAAATATCACATTTAATACATTTAAAAATTTCTAGTCAGAAATCCATAGTTTTCCATAAAGGTTTCACAGTGTATCACTTCAGAAAAGAGAGTGAAAGTGATAAAACAAATGCAAAGTTATATTACTTCTTTTTGCCCAAAAAAGCAAATTCTCAAAACTACTATTTATAGATGTTTCTGACTATGGCTAATAGAAGCTCTGAAATATGAACTTTGAAGGCTAAAAACTAAAAATAATTTCTAAAATCTTTGACTTTCAAATAAATAGAAGAAATAACTTTTTAAAATAGATGTATTTAGCAAGAGAGTGTTTGTTTGTTTGTTTGTTTTACGGACAGCTTCTATCTTTTTTGGAACACCCTCAGGGCATATAAACCTGTGATTGAATTAATGGCTGATTCAATAAAATTAATACACTCCTGTAAGTCACATGAAGCACAGGTCCAAAGAACAGATGGCTGAATATATCTGCAGACTCACATTGACAAGCTATAGATAAAGACCTAATGAAAACTATTAAAATAATTCATAAATGAGTCAAACATCTGCTCTTTTACAGTTAGACCAGTAAGTAACAGAACAGCAGTGCAATCAGTTTCACCCCCAAAAGAAAAATTGCATTTTTGGAATCTTCACATTAACCAGATGCTTAAAGAACTCATAATTTTTTTTTAAAAAGTTGAGGACTGCTTTTTTGCAAAAATCTAAATAAATAAAAAGAATAGGAACATAAGGAGGTAGCTAATATTTTTTATCTGTATATTTCTAAAATATTCAAGTGGTATATTTTATACACATTATCTACAAAGAAATAATTTTATCTTGTTATCACTTAAAAATGTTCCATCTTTCACAAAGTCCTCTTCATCGCTCTTCATGCAGTTTACTGACAGACATCTAGTGTCTGTTTATGGATATCAGGTTTGGGCCATTTGGGCAAAGATAGAGGATAAGTTGTTTAAAATATCTAAATGAAATCAAAATTTATTTTCAAAGAAAAAGTGAAAAATATAATTTAGGTATTATAAGTTTGCGAAGTCATCTCTTTTCATTAACTGTTTAAAATATGTATTAATTTAAAAGAATGTAGAGAGAATATCTCATGACAAACACTGAGTAAATTGGAAATTAAATATGGATTTTTAAAATTCTGAATTTTATGATAAATACAAATCTGGGTAGAGAGAAAGAATTCAGAGTATACTAAGACAATTTTTGACATAATTTGTTACTCAGTTATTTACATTAGGAGCATTATTCATGCCTCTGGACACCTATGATCTCTATTCTATCAAATTCTGAGGGTCAGATATTAAGTTGCATTGCTTCCGTTTTCAGTTAAAAAAATCTTTCAGTACAGGTCAAATCAATTAGCAAGATCCTGAGAAATTATCAAAAGCTTTTCAGTTTTACTAATGATTAAAATTTAGTTAACTTTTTCCACACAAGTAATAAATTCAAAATGGCACAATAATGTACATTTTCTGCCTATTTGTCCAAAGAAACATAATGTTTATAAATACTGACTATTTTTCATGGATATTCAATTATATTTAATACTTTAATGGCTTATCTCCAGTTCACTAGTGCTAATTTTATGATATAATATTTTAGAAATTAAACTGCAGTAGGTATCTAAATAATTTAATAATTAAGAATTAATTTAGAATGGGTAGATAGTTGTTTCTTTCAAATAGTGTTTATTAATATTATTCCATAGAGAGATTGTAACTTTCTAACACAGCTTAAGAGTACATTTAACAATTTTCAGTATAGATAATAAATATAGGTAATAAATCAGTATCTCTCATTCCATTATTTGCCATTTATTCATGTTTCAAATTTCACAAAAATACTCTGAGACCATACAATAATAAATAAATGAAGAGAACACTGAGATTGATTCTGCTAGTTGGTTTCTGCACAAATGTATTTTCCCCAAAAATATGAGACAAAAAGATAATTCAATTTTTTTTCTGTTTACTGTTGGTATAAACCTGAACATATAAAGGGAAAAGAAAAACTAAAAAGTTAATCTCAAGGCAAAAATAATTTTCCCTGTTTAAATAGGGAAAAAAATCCAACCTGTATTTTGTTAATTATTATTCAAGTTTTTTTCAATTTATTCAATTATTATTACCCTAGTTTTTCTGAATTTTAAAGAAAGAATATATTTAGAATAAAATACTCTGAGACCATACAATAATAAATAAATGAAGAGAACACTGAGATTGATTCTGCTAGTTGGTTTCTGCACAAATGTATTTTCCCCAAAAATATGAGACAAAAAGATAATTCAATTTTTTTTCTGTTTACTGTTGGTATAAACCTGAACATATAAAGGGAAAAGAAAAACTAAAAAGTTAATCTCAAGGCAAAAATAATTTTCCCTGTTTAAATAGGGAAAAAAATCCAACCTGTATTTTGTTAATTATTATTCAAGTTTTTTTCAATTTATTCAATTATTATTACCCTAGTTTTTCTGAATTTTAAAGAAAGAATATATTTAGAATGACATTAGAGTTTTAATATACTATTGCATTCCTTTTTAATGCAAATTAGAGATCACTGTATACTGTAACTGATCTTGAAAAGCATTTTTTTAAATTAATAGTAATAGTATACTATTTAAAATTGGGGAGATAAATATGGATTTCCTACAGAATATATGAGAAACAAAATTTTAAATATATTTTTTATATTTTTACAATCATTAAAATAATGTTTCAAATTATAGAAAATACCTTGAAAATGGCTGTCAGACTTTAAATATTCACTCCGTCACTATTCTGTAAATTATCTGGAGAGCTCTGACTAGGTATAAAGATGATGTATTTAAATACTAATTTCTAAAGAGGCTTACAACATTTTTGATGATTTAACCAAATTAAAGAAGGGAACAAAGCAATTTAGATTTAATAAATGATAACTTTCACTTTTCTTTGTGCTGTTCTTTTTAAAGATTTTCATAGCTAACCAACAATATAGATAAGGGAATTATCTATATTGATATTATGACTAATATCAATGTGTATGATTATGAGGAATGAAACAAAGCATCAATAAATAAATTCACTGGGCTGTGATGAAGCTTATAAAAGATACTGTACATGAAAATATGTAGGAAACTGTGGAACAACATATTGCTATAAGGTGTTATTATTCATTATTATATGCAATAGACAGAGAAAAATGTCAGCTGAATCTATTGTAAAGAATTCCTAGCAGAGGATGAACAAAATACCCTATTGCTGATTCCCAGGTGTCTTGTGTTGGAAACACTGAGCAAAGTGAGCAACCCGAAAAAAATAATTTTGAGAAAACTCACAGTCCAGAATCTCATTAAAAAGTATGTATATCTTTTTTGTCACATCTTTATTATATATATGTATATTTTATATTTATCTTAATATCTTTATATTTTGTATAGCTTTAAGAAATGTTTTATACATATTGAATCCAAGATAGAATATTAGAAATGTAGAATCTGGCCTTAGTTTTATTTCTAGTTTATTACATGACTGCAAGAATATTTAATCTTTCAAATCTTGGTTTTTGCAGTATAAATGTCTAAATGCCTATTTCACAAAGCTTGACAAAACATTTGAGCAACTACCACTGATCTTGGTATATAATACATTTAAATAAGCATGTTGAAATAGTCTTTAAAAACTTTTTATCTTCTTTACTAGCCTTTTATTAATCAACGTTAAGTTAGTACTTATTCACAAAATTTGCTGGCCTATTATTCCCCATTTGCTCACATATGATACTACAATATACACTTCTATTTCTGAATATTTTCCTGGGTATCTTGATTGGCAGCACTAAAAATACATGGATCTGAACCTGATGTGAAGAACTGACTCATTGGAAAAGACCCTGATGCAGGGAAAGATTGAAGGCAGAAAAAGGGGACCACAGAGGATGAGATGATTGAATGGCATTACCGATACAATAAACATGAGTTTGAGTAAGCTCTGGGAGTTGGTGATGGACAGGGAGTCCTGGCATGCTTCAGTCCTTGGGGTCGCAAAGAGTTGGACACGACTCAGCTACTGAACTGAACTGAGCTGAACTCCAGTTATCCCTCAATAACCAAACGTATTTTCCACATCCCTCTGGTCAGGGTGCTCTCCTGTACCCTACGACATTTTTTCCAAACTTCACTCCCCCAGACCATTGATTCTGCCACTTTCCAACTCACTTTCAGCAGGTAACATTTGGACTACTCAGCAGAATAAATAGAAGCTAATAATACTTTCTTTTATTTGTACTATTCTTTCCTCCTTCTCCTGACTTAGGTTGCAATATTTGTCTAATCATTTTACCTGTGTTCTATTGCATAAATTCTCAAATTATCTTTTTAAATATTAAATTTTTCTTATTGCCAATCCACCATGGGCCTATTTTTTAATATTCAACAAAAAAGCAATAAATGGGAAAATAAAACATAGGTCTAAAATACAAGCCAAAGTTTGTATTAGGTTCAACTAATATAAATTTTGTCAAATTACTATAAGTTATCCTCAATTTCTTACATCTGTATTAGCAGTCATTAAAAGACAGTTGAATCAGCACCATTTCTTCGACATGAGTTGAATAACATTTATGAGTGTATGGCATCTCCCATCTTTTCAGGGATGTTGATACAGCACTGATTATCCTCTTTCCTGCATCATTCTTCTTCTCTATTAGCTTCTCATTAGCATGTAAGCATGCTCCTGTTTCTGCCTTAGAGCTGCTATTGATACCTCAGCTCTAATTTACAGACGGAGTTTTGAAAAGCAATCTGTAGTAACCATTAAGCTGCCCTCTCCTCCTTCTGCCTTTGCAGCTCACTGCTATCCAGCCTCCCTCTCAATCGCTATCACTTCACTAGAATTGCTTCTGCCAAGCTCATAAAAATCCAGAGTTGATGTCACCACCCACCATGGGACATTTGGCAACATCTGAAGACATTTCTGTTGTCACAACTGAGGGGTGCTACTGGCATCTAGTGGGTAGAGGCCAGGGAAGCTGCTAAACAGAACTACAATATACAAGACAACAACTCTCAAAACAAAGAACTACCAAGCTCAAAATGTGTTGAGGGATATTTCAGTTCTTTTGAATCCCATTTCTTCCAGGATCTGACACTGTCAGAGAAATCTGAATTCCAGATCCAGAGGCTTGGGTGGAACATACAAGCCACTGAGTTCAGCTCATACCCCTGAGATCCAGATGATAGCTAACCTAAAGGAAAAACTATCTGGGCCTCCATTTCCTTTCCATCTTAGAGTTTCCTTCTAATTGCTGTTCAGACGGTGGGTAAATGAAAATGATGAAGTTCAACTGTAACGTCCCAAACCAAATACATATTTCCCCAATTTTGCTATACCCAGCACACTAAAATCATGAAGTTGTTCACGCCAAACCTAAGTCTTTCCCTCTGATTCTTTCTCTCTTTCATCCCTGCATCTTCCAAAGAAGTGCGGTGGTAAAGAATCCACCTGCTAGTGCAGGAGACACAGGGGTGTGGTTTCAATCCCTGGGCCAAAAAGATCACCTGAAGGTGGAAATGTCAACCCATTCTGGTATTCTTGCCTGAAAAGTTCTGTGGACAGAGGACCCTGGCGGGCTACAGTATATGGGGTCGCAAAAAAGTAGGACATGACTTAGCGACAGTGTTCCAGCACTCTCCAGATTCTTCCTCCCTCTAATTAGGACATTATGCTCATTTTGTACACGTGTGTGTGTGTGTGTGTGTGTGTGTGTGCACACGTACGCACTCAATTGCTCAGTCATGTCTGACTCTTTATAACCCCATGAACTGTAGCCCGTGAGGCTCCTCTGTCCGTGACATTTTCCAGGTTTGAATACTGGAGTGGACTGCCATTTCCTACTCCAGGGGAACTTTCTGATCCAGGGATTAAACCCTCATCTCTTGCGTCTCTGGCATTGGCAAGCAGATTCTATATCACTGTGTCACTTGGAAGCTTATATATACTTGCCATAGCTCAAATCCATCCATTTCTCTTCACCCCTATCCCCAAGATCAGTGTTAACAGGAAAGGCAAAAAAGCTGGCCTTAAAAATGGGCAGAAATTGTGAGAGGAAGCACACTGACTGGAACCGCCCACCCTGGCCAGGCACCTTAGTAACTGTTTGTATGAGTCATTTTACGACTTCCTTAGCAGATGTCCTGCTAAGGAACATGGAACTAATAAGCCACTACCAACCAGAAGAGTTCAGGAAAGGTCAAAAGGAGACATCACATGTCTGACTACCTCCCAGACTCCTTTTCTCTGGCATCCATCTTGGCTGAACAAGGTGTGCAGCACCAGGAAGGACTCTGAGTGAGAATGGTTGGCCAAAGACAACCCAGAAACTAATCCCATCACCATAAAATGGGAGACTGTGAGCCAGTGGCAGAGCAGTTCTCCTGGGTTCCCTTACCTTCCTTGTCTTCACCTGGGTGCCCTTTCCAAATAAAATCTCTTATTTTCTCAGCACATATGTCTTCTGAGTGTTAGAAAAGAGCTCAGTTTGGGGCCCTGGAAGAGGTCCCCCTTCTTGAAACAAACCCACAAGAATCTAGAGTAAACAACCTAAAGGAGCAGTAGATGATTTAGAGTTTATCCCAGCACTGATGGTGGCAATCATGGCTTCCAGTATCTCAAGGCCGTGGTGCCTGAGCTGTCCAGACTCACTGAGACTCCTCCTGTGATGGGAATTTTCATTCATCATTATTTTGCTGTTGTACTATTATTAAAGAAGCCTGCATCCTCATTTTTCTGGCAGACTTTTCCCAGAACATTCTCAAGACACCATTCAGAGTTGTCTTTGTAAAATACAAAATCTAACCAAACCATCCCTCTGTGTTAAAACCATTCAGTGATTCCTAATTTCCCTTTGGATAGCAATGTCTTTACTATGATTGTATGGTTTTAGGATCCAGCACCTGACTACTTCTTTGTTTCATCTTTAACTACTTTTACTCCTCCACAAGCAACACATTATACTATACCTTTCCAGTCTGACTTCTATTTTCTCTAACTTTCCACACTCTCTTTTACCATAATTTTTGTATGAAATGCTCTATCTGTTATAGTCTTCCTTTTCCCAGCAAAAATCATACTCAACTTACAGCCATTTGATAATGTAACTTCAACAGGCCATACTTGAACTCCTAAATCTAGACTTCTTTCCCTCTTATGTTCTCACAGAACGCACTCTACTTCTCCATATTACTTTGCAAAATGTATATTGTATGTGTGTATTTACTTCTGTTTATTACTTCTCCCCTTCTCTTTAGAGAGATAAACTCTCTGACAGTAGAAATTCAATATGTCACATCCGTTGCTTTATTTCCTGTCCCTAGTTTACTGTCTGGTATGTGATAGGTGCCGATAACATCCTAGCATGATCTAATGCTGGAATGGCATTCTGTTCTACCACTGCTACTTATTTGCTGCAGTTTATCTTCTCTCATGCCTTACTGTGGTCCTTGTGATCACCATGGGCTGAAAAGAACAGCTCTACTCTTCCCTGGGAACACTTTCCCCATGTTTACCTGGTGCAAAAGGAGGAAGGTATGGGGGTGACAAGATTATGCTACGTTCTTTCCATTTCTCACTTAACAGAGCCATGCTTCCTTTTAGAGAAATGCAGAAACACCTCACTTCCTGGCACAAATATCTAAGTTCATGTTGGGACTACACACACTTCCTTCTACTTGTAGTGTGTCCCTTACCCCTACCTTTTATTAATATTTACTTCAAGCAATATCTTCCGAAAAATTCTACTTATAGACCTATTCCATATTCTTCATATAAATTATTTATGTAAATGAGACACCAGTCCTTAGGCTGAACCAGGACCACTGACAGACTGTATTAAATTTCATTCTTGCTCATATTTTTCAATCGTTATAAATTGAAAGAATAAGAAATGTATCCTCAGTTGAATAAAATTTAAGATGTATATGAGGAGGTACAAGCAAAAACATTATTTTATCAGATGTATATTAAATTTACATTTCCATTTACCAGAATCCCTTTCATTGATAAATGTAAGCAAAGAATATAAGTCCTTGACTGAAACACAAAAAATGTAACAGAAATTTTACATTTTACAAAGTCTGTAAAAATTTTAATAAAAATAAATGGCAGTACTGTATACCTGATTAATAAAAACTATATATACATTGATAATCCAAAGCATCACACACATGACATCTACTACAAAATATTTCATAATTCTATATTTTAAAGTGAGAGTTAAAAAGCCAAGCTGGAAAACAAAAATTGTAATAATTATCCAAGAAGTAACAATAGTATTTATTCATTTTACAGAGAACTTTGACTATT
>SJYG01000090.1:8500937-8538713 GCA_006410535.1 Litocranius walleri | reverse complement strand
CTGTCAGATTAAATATTACCCAGATTTCTTACTTTTATTCATATTTTAATGAGAAGTATTATCCTCCAAGTAAATTCATATATTTACTTATATATTCATCCTTTCAAATCTCTTCAGCCAAGAAGAAAACAGTTTTATAAAGTGTGAGTAATTAAAAGAGAAAACAGAGACATGAAATTCTAAATCTAATATAGGTAAAAGTAAGTCTTTCAGATCTTAAAAAAAAATCTCCTGAGAATACAAAAATAGAAAAATAATTCATTTTTGTAAAGATAACCACTAACCATTAGAGGGGAAAAAAGAAATATAATAAAGAAAATTCACTGATGAATAAGTAGTAAAGTCTGTGGATGTCCTGTCCATAGACAAATAGTTGTATATCAGATATAGAGCATTGGTATATAAACTGAGGTAATTCTACAAAAATTCATGATGTTTTCAAATTTTAATTTTGGAACTAGAATGCATACTGTAATGGATAAACATTAAAGTAGCATTAACAACATTCCTCAGGAACTTAATATGACCTGAATTACCTTTCTTCCTCCTTATTTCATGTTATAATTGCTCACATAACACCCGAAACAGCCATCAAAATAAACAGTGGCTCAGATCCTCAGACTACAAAGCAGTCTCGATTGACAATTGGAAGAAACTAAATTGTTTTGAGCTGGATAGTGTGTAAATAAACCTAAATAAAGTTCACATCATTCCTATGTACAAGATGTCAGAAAACTTATCAGACACTTTTATTCTTTAATAATTGTATCCTACCTCAGTTTAGGCTAAGTTTCATCATCCTCTCAGTTCCTCCTGTCTTCTACTACTTTCCATTTTCACTAGGCTCAGCTTAACTTGTGTAACTTTCAAGATCACATATCCTTATTCTTAAAACTCTAAATATATATTTCAAATTTAATACGTTAGTCATTGAAAACGGACTTTTCTGGTGACTCAGTGGTTAAGAATCTTCCTGCAGTGTAGGAGACCTGGGTTTAATTCCTGGGTTGGGAAAATCCCCTGGAGAAGTGGCAACCTACTCCAGTGCCCTTGCCTGGGAAATCCCATGGACAGAGGCGCTTGACGGGCTGCAAGAGTCAGGCATGACTTCACAACTAAAGAAGAGCACCAGCTACCTCCAATCATTAAGACAAATAAAATTAGGATGAAATCAGGAGTATGCTCTCTGCTTCTCCTTCATCTAGAGATATGTTTTTGAGAGACTCTGATGCTCTCAGTGTCTCATTCAATCTACTGAGTTTATAGATTTCAAGAACTATTCAAGGATACAGAAGACAAGTGAGAAAACTTGATGGCACTGATAAACCAAGGTGGACTTAATGACAACTGTTCAAGTCAAAAACATATTTGCTAGACACCATTAGGAATTAGCGTCAATTCTATTAACATTAGTTCCACAGTATGAGCTTTCTGCTCATAGTATATAGGCGTTTTATGTCTAAGTAATGAGAATTCTGTAACTAGATAATTCTAAGCATAATTTATTGAATGATATTTCAGGGAAAAAAAAGAAAAATAACATTGAAATTTTTTTCCAAATAAATGCTTCAGCCTCACTGCCCTTAACTGATGTCAAAGGTTAGATTAACTAGTTTTCAATAATTGCAATAAAAATTATACAGCCTTCTAATTTGCATAAAGGATATTGATGAAATGTCTTGAACTAATTTACCTTTTCACCTTTGAAGAACCCATCATCCATCTCCTCCATCCAAGTGATGACCTTAAACAGCCAAAATATGACCCAAGAAATAAAAAGTTTTGAAAATACAGGATCTTATCTCCTTCACAAACTCACTAGTGACACAGACATTGTAAAACGTACTAAAGTAAATGATAGTCTCACAAGTACTAAACAACAGGATCATCAATATTCATCCAATTAAAAACGGTGAGTCCCATAGTTGGAAAGCTTAATTTCATGTAATAATTTCATTATAGTTTTTTCAGAGGAACATATAGCAAATGTTGATTTGGGGAAATTCATGCATAGAAAACAATTTAGTGAATGGCCTTTGACAACTATTTGCATTTTATGGAATTTATATGGCAGTCGTAAATAAAAACAGGAAAACTTGAATCCTACCTTTTAAATAAATTGAATATTAATTTAATAAATTAAGTATTGATAAAATATTTAATTAAAATGTTCATTAAAAAATTTTTCCCAAACCCTGAGTATTTTTAATGACTTATACATAGTTGTAACATAATTCTTTGTAAAAGTGTTTATAATTGATTATATAGTTTCTCAAGCTCAATTAACTATATCATTATTTGCATAGCTATTTCTCAATGGCTGGACATTTATGACAACTTTTTGATAAGTTTGAATTTTTCATTTCCTAAAATTCCTTACCCACTAGCTTTATATCCTAGGAAAAAAAAAATACTAATTTTAATCTTTTCCTATTAAAATCATGATTAACAGAGAAAATACTTTATCTGAATATGTATAACCAGAAACACTGCTTCATGATGTACTTTATAAAAACTTTAAAAAATCCTCCTTTATTAAATTACACGTTTTTCTCCTTACAAAAGTAGACGTTGTCAACACTTAGCTATGGTTAAACAAGCACAGTCTTTTATTTCATGTGAATCAGGCTATTTCAAACATTGAAGGCATTTATGCCTAAACAATACATATTTGGCAAAATTACATTAGGATTTAAGTCTTTGGATGTAATATACAAGGGTCACAGTATTGGTCTTTTTATTCATGCAGTTTTTCTTTTCCTCTGCCTTCATTTCTTTTATTTTCTCCTCTAGTAAACATCTGCTAAGTCTCCAACACGCATCACGCATTAGGAAGACAAGTTATTGTGTGTGTGAAGGGGTCATGTACTGTTCTGTGTGTGGTTAAATACATGTTGATTTCTAACTTATTTTAGAATCACTCAAGCTCTGATTTTCAATGCCCTTCCATCCAATCATTTGTCTTTTCTCCTTCCCTTCCCATCATTCAGCTGATATTCATTGTTATTTATTCACTTTTAATTCAAAGATGTTTTTAGTATTTGTATCTATTAATTTCATAGTTTCCTTTCTGTAAGGATACCCTCCCCTTTTTTATACATATGCCAATACTATACAGAATATAGTATTCTTATTTCTTCCAATAGTATAAAGAAGGAAAGAGATAACAGTAATTTTCACTAAATTAAAAGCAAACCTAAAGTTGATACATGATTCTTGTCCAAGTAAATAAGCATAATTTGAAGTGTAAAATACTATTACAAAATTACTTATATAGCTAATTATTGCAACTTACATTGCTTAATAGATTAAATTTTAAATAGATAATTACTACAACTTAATATTAATTTATTGATAATGATGTTTTGGGGTTTCCCTGGTGGCTCAGATGGTAAAGAATCTATTTGCAATCTGGCAGGCCTGGGTTTGATCCCTGGGTTGGCAAGATCCCTTGGAGGAGGGTATGGCAACCCACTCCAGTATTCTTACCTGGAGAATCTCCATGGACAAAGGGGCCTGGTGGGCCACAGTCCATGGGGTCGCAAAGAATCAGACGCAACTGAGTGACTAAACACAGATAATGCCCTTATCATTTTATTAAGCACTATATTGTTCAAAATCAAGTAAACAGAATTTCTTTAGAAGTCCATGGTGATCCCTGCCTACATTATAGCACTGAATTTAAGCTAAATCAGAACATCACCACTGAGGCAAATGTCTGTGAGTTTCAAAATTTCAAGCCCCGAAAAACTCAGGACACAAAGCTAATGCCTTGAAAAATGAAAGAAACCCAGGTCATCTATACTTTAGAAAAGATAATATTTAACAGATTAGAGGAAAGCAGAGGAAGTGAGGAAGGGGATAAAGGACAGAGATTGGTAAGGAAAAAACAGCTAACTAGAAATGAACACAAGGTCAGGGGAGAGAGCCCCAGCTCCACCCCGTGTTGCATATCAGTTGTCTTTGCAACAGTCTCAGCAAAACAACATCGCTTCAACATCTCAGATGCCTCTGAGTGTGCACATTCTGTCATTAGAGGGGCAAAGAGTCATTCTGGCTGGCTTCTGAGTGCTATGCGGTGAGGACCTCCTAGTTTGTTAACCAGTATCTGCATATACGTGCCCTGAGGCTTTTCCAAGCTCCATGTGAATTATTCTGGACTAGCCTTCTCAGGATACACATAATCCTTTTAAGTGTATTCTTGCCTGGAGAAATCCCTGTGGACAGAGGGGGCTGGTGGGCTGCAGTTCATGGGGTCTCAAAGACTCGGACACAACTGAGGAAACAACCACACGCACAGCATCCTGGATGCTGGGGTGTGCAGCACGGCTATGTGCTCTAGTAGGACAGGGTGAGCCAGCCTCCCCTGGAGTCGGGGCAGAGATGCAACAAGGGCACTATTATATTAGCACAGAAGTGTAGGTCGTATAAGAAAGGGGAAAAAAAGTGGTTTTTTTGTTTTGTTTTTTTTTTTAGACTTTAGGGGATTTGCATCGAATTTTCTGAATTACTCCTTTATCTTATGTGTCTCTCACTCCTCTCCACATGTTTATCTAGAAGCACACTGACAGAATGGTCAAAATCAATGTTACTTTTTCTCCTCCCAATACTTCAAGGTCTCAATACAAGGATAATATGAAAAATATCACAAATTATGATGTTAGATTCCACAGGGCTAGATTTGTGACACCTATATCAACCAAGTGACGAGGATTTGAATTCAGCACAGTGCTTCTTTTCAAGAGTGGTAGATATGATCACATTTTGCACCAATTAACATCTTTCAAGAAGTCACATACTCACTAAATAATTACTAACTCATATGCAAACCCTCCCTGACAAAGAGATAAAAATGATTTCAACATTAGGTCACTATTACATTATCATTGTGAAAATCATGAACAATTCGAATCTTTATATTAAAAAAGGTGTATATAGAAACTAGAATACTTTTTATTCCACAAGTTTACTCAATGATATAATAATTATCTAATAATAGAGATTAACATATTTCTGCACCCAAATCCTCAGAGATTTCTCTCTGTCTCTCACAAACACATAAATAGCCATTCATCCATTTCAAAAAGTAATCTTATTATGTGCCAAGAACTAGTTGAACCACTGGGGATACTCTGAACAACTGAAACAAAATTCTTACTGCTACATATTTTTAAGTAGATAACTCCTCATGAAGGTTTGTATATGACTATATTAAACAAGCAACAAATTCTGAGAATGGCAATGGAGGGAGATATTTATGTTTAAATCAGTAAATAATTATACCTGTGCTTATATTTAATGATACAATTTAAGAATTTAAGAATAGGTGGCACCTTATTCAAAAGGCAGAGATGAACATTTCCCTTGTATAGTAAAGTAATGCCTCATTTTCTCTTTTCATCTTGATCGTTCATTATTTAAACTTCGAATTTTCCCTGACTCCATGTATTTATACCATAACCTGTGTGCACGCACACACACACATTGGGTCATAGACTCTTGACCTTTTTTCCCACCAGGTGTACTTTGTGTAGGACCCCTATCCTTCCCTTTATGTACCCTCCCCCATACACTCATTTGAGGACTTTGGAATCATCTGCTCATTCTGAGTTGCGACCTAGTTGCTGGCCTGTTTAAAGTCATGGGTCACTGAGCTATAGAGGGCTTCCATAAGCTAGCATTAGCACTATGGGGGTGGGAAGGGGCAAGACCTCTGCATCCCCAGCTTTGTGATATGAAGGGGCAGAGGAGGAGGAAAAAAGTAAGATAACAGGATAGGTAAGTGAACATAAATGAATGAGGACAGTTCAGTGAGCCTCAGTGCCTATATAATCCATGCTAAGGACCAAAATGAATAAATGTAAGTTTATCTTCAGAGCTATTCACATACATGATTTTGAACACCAAGATAAGTGGTCTAAGCTTAAATCTGCTCCCACACCTGTTTGATGGGATTTAAAATTCCTTCAGGGCAGGGATCACAGGTACCAATGCCCATGGGGCCAGACAGGAAATGTAAATAAGAGCACCAGGCTAGGATTAAGGCAAGAGCAAGTGGTGTTTATCCTGGGAAGTAGAGATTACATGACTCAGTAAAGGATGCAGCTGCTTCTCCGTCCTCTCTGGTGGTTCTCTTTCAAATAGTAGGGGCCCAGAGTCGGACATGACTGAGGTGACTTAGCAGCAGCAGCAGAGTGGCCAAACCTCATTGTTTTAAGAACACTGCGAGAGGCTCTGATGCCGTTTGGGCATGCACAACTCCTAGGTTTTTCCCAGGCAGCAGTGACATCCGAAGAAGTCAGGGGTGGTGAAGGTTAGTTTCTCATCCACAGACTCCCTACAAGTTCTAAAAAGAAAGCACTTGTTAGACCAAAATATGCCACAGACAGTCTTTGAGATGAACACTGAGTGGCACGCAAAGAAAGGAAAAGTGAACACACCGAGTGACTTTCTAGAAGTCTCACTCTGGCCTTTCAGGTAGCAATGTGCTTTAGTCTGAATGTAAATGGCTACCAGCCCCTGTGTGAGATGTGTGAGATGTGTTTAAAGAGTGCAAAGAGGAAGGAAAGAAGCCTTCTAATATAAGCGAAGAAGGAGAGTGGAGAGGAGGTAAAGGCTCTGGTGGCTGCCTGGCAGCTGGCCCAGCTCTGCAGGCCACTACGCCGCTCCTCTGCCGTGGGGGCAGGAGTAACAGCTGGCCTGGAAGGGTCTTCATTGTGTGGGTGTACATCTTAGCATTTTGGCGGAAAGAGGTCTCACAATATGCTCACTTCATGGCATATCTTGTGTCTTTAAGTATTCTTGATACTAAAATATTTTACTCTGTTTTCCAACATCTAATTACTGTATTCCTTCAACTTTTTAAAAGGGGTCCCATGTAAGAATCTTTGAATCATGATCTTTGGGAGTTGAGTCTAATCATACAGCTTTTTGAGGAAGGAGAAGGGTTCAGGAGGGAAAGAACATATGTATACCTACGGCTGATTCATGTTGATGTATGGCAAAAACCAACACAACATTGTGGAGTAATAATCCTCCAATTAAAAAGACTTAAAATTGTAAAAATCATATGAATTTTTTAAATCTCCACAGACAGTTATGAATCATATTTAAACTTACTACTCCATGTGTTAATTGGATCAAACGGTCAATAAAAGGCATTAAGTGCTTTAAAGGTGTGTCCCACCATGCAGGATTCATTAAGAGAGAAAGATAAATAGAGGATACAGGAAAAAATGAGAGGGGTGGTAAGGAGACTGTGTATACAGGATGTCCTTCACAGGGTCCAAATCCCCAACCTTGACGCCTGAGTGTCATTCTTGCAGCCCATTATCTTTATTTCAATCTTTCTTTACCTTTTATTTTCCTTTTCTCTCTTAACCACCTCTGCCTCCTCCATTTGTACAATCAGTCTTATTTTCTCACGGTTTTGCTCATTCTGATCGACTTACTCGACTTTACCAATGCAATCACTTCTCAACTTACTACTTCTCTAAAAACTTTGTAAAACAAATAGCCCACGTTTGTATTCTATAGCTTGACTGTGGTGGTGGCCACATAACTCTACAAGTCTGTCTAAACTCATAGAATTGCACACCTGAAAAAGATGAATTTTACTAAATGTAAACCATAGTTAAATAAACCTATTAAATTATGTATTTAAAAAATTATATTTTCAGTTCCATAAGCTTTTCTCTGAATCTATAAAAAATTAATAAGGAAAGGAGAAGCAGAAAATAGTGGGTATAAATTTTGTGATACTAATTGAAGTAGCATTTTAATTTATGTTTTAATATACCTTTACCAAGCTGGATAGTTAAAAATAAATCCAGACACATAACTTTTCTTTTACCCTGAAATTGGGACTATTGGTACAACCAATGGAGTGTGGCCAAAGAGACCTAAATTATGAAAGAAACGGTTAAGACACCTATTTACTATTTTACAGTTTGAGATTCAAGTTCCTCTTGGATTGAAAGAGAATATCTTCCCCTCATTACCAAATTTTTTTAAAAGGAGAAAAATTACTCCTTTTAGACACAGATGATTTGGAGTCTTTCTTCGATAGTAGGTAGGGGCTTCCCTGTTGGTTCAGATGGTAAAGAATTTGCCTACAATGCAGTATTCTTGCCTGGAGAATCCCATGGACAGAGGAGCCTAGCAGGCTGCCCAAAAGGTTACAAAGAATCAGACAGGACTGAGTGTCTGACTTTTCACTTTTCAGTCCTCCCTTAGAATCTCATCAGTGCAGCTATTAGATGGTAAAAGGATAATACAAATAGTGAAGTTTGATAAATATCCATCATCCTCAGAACTGTTTCCTGTTTTTTATCCCTAGAATTATAATGAGGCTCCTGGAACTGTGGATGAGATTGTGGAAACGATTCATTAAGTCATGCAGCTCTTGCAGGGCTCCAATCTTTTAAATTGTCTTTAATGACCTAACTTGGCTGAGTTCTAATTACAATAAGTCATGTTAATTTGATCAAGGTTTCTATGTCCATGCAGATTTGGAGGTAAAATAACTTCTAGAAATATTATTTCTAATTTCATTTGTGACTATATACTCATGATTAATTGATAATGAGAATTGTTTGTGTGGACACTGGGAAATTTGTTTTAATAGAACAATATAAAACGTTGCCATTTGCCATTTTATTTCTCTCAGTATAAGTTAAATCCTTTCTGTGCATTTTTTTTCTATATCCACATCTGACTCTGCTTTATTTCCAGGTCACACCGTCCACTGCCTCCATTGCCCAATAGCATGGCATTTGGAAGAAAAACAGAAGCACATACTCCTACTGACTCTCAAAACAGTTCAGTCACTCAGGAGTGTCCGGCTCTCTACCACCCCATAGACTGCACCATGCCAAGCTTCCCTGTGTATCACCGACTCCCAGCGTTTGCTCAAACTCATATTCATTGAGTCAGTGACGCCACCCAACCCTCTCATCCTCTGTCCTCCCCTTCTCCTCCCACCTGCAAATTTTCCCAGCATCAGGGTCTTTTCCAATGAGTCAGTTCTTTGCATCAGGTGGCCAAAGTATTAGAGTTTCAACTCTAGCATCAGCCCTTCCAATTAATATTCAGGACTGACTTCCTTTATGATTTGCTGGCTTGAGCTCCTTGCAGTCCAAGGGACATTCAAGAGTCTTCTCCAACACCACAGTTCAAAAGCACCAATTCCTCAGTGCTAGGCTTTCTTTACGGTCCAAGTCTCACTTCCATACATGACTACTGGAAAAACCATAGCCTTACTAGATGGACCTTTGTCGGCAAAGTAATGTCTCTGTTTTTTAATATGCTGTCTAGGTTGATCATAGCTTTTCTTCTAAGAAGTAAGTGTCTTTTAATTTCATGGCCATAGTCACCATATGCAGTGATTTTGGAGTCCAAGAAGGTAAAGTCTGCCAAAGTTTCCATTATTTCCCCATCTACTTGCCATGATGTGATGGGATCAGATGGCATGGTCTTGGTTTTTTAAATGTTGAGTTTTCAGATCTGATGATGTAAAGAGCAATATTGCATAGGAACCTGGAATGTCAAGTCCATGAATCATGGCAAATTGGAAGTGGTCAAACAGGAGATGGCAAGAGTGAACGTCGACATTCTAGGAATAAGTGAATTTAACTCAGATGACCATTATATCTACTACTGTGGGCAGGAATCCCTCAGGAGAGATGGAGTAGCCATCATGGTCAACAAAGGAGTCCGAAATGTAGTACTTGGATGCAATCTCAAACACAACAGAATTATCTCTATTTGTTTCCAAGGCAAACCATTCAATATCACGGTAATCTAAGAATATGCCCCAACCTATAATGCTGAAGATGGAAGTTGAACAGTCCTACGAAAACCTACAAGACCTTTTAGAACTAACACCCAAAAAGGATGTCCTTTTCATTATAAGGGACTGGAATGCTAAAGTAGGAAGTCAAGAAACACGTGGAGTAACAGGCAAATTTGGCCTTGGAATACAGAATGAAGCAGGGCAAAGGCTGATAGAATTTGCCAAGAGAAGGCACTTATCATAACAAACACTGTCTTACAACAACACAAAAAAAGACTCTACACATGGACATCACCAGATGGTCAACACTGAAATCAGACTGATTATATTCTTTGCAGGCAAAGATAGAGAAGCTCTATACAGTCAGCAAAAACAAGATTGGGAGCTGACTGTGGCTCAGATCATGAACTCCTTATTGCCAAATTCAGACTTAAATTGAAGAAAGTAGGGAAAACCACTAGATCATTCAGGTATGACCTAAATCAAATACATTATGATTATACAGTGGAAGCGAGAAATAGATTTAAGGAACTAGATCTGATAGACATAGTGCCTGATGAACTATGGACGGAGGTTAGTGACACTGTACAGGAGACAGGAATCAAGACCATCCCCATGGAAAAGAAATGCAAAAAAAGGAAAATGGCTCTCTGGGGAGGGCTTACAGATAGCTGTGAAAAGAAGTCCCAGGAGCCAGTGTGAGGAACTCCGCCCTTGGCAAAGGTCATGAGGAAGGAGGCTCGGCATTATGCAAATGCGAGATCAAGCCTCAGGAGACCCCTTGCTCCCGAGCATTTACCCCCAAAACCAGAGTCTGCCTACTTTACTGTTTTATGCTCTCACCTACACCTCTGACTTTATGGGGGGCTCTCCCCCATCACCATTTCTCTTGGAGAAGGAGTTAATTTGCACCTCCAGTTAATAAAAATTCCTGGGCGTGACAAGATTATTTCAACTTACAAACTCCTCTGAAGATTCTCTAGCCTGCCTGAGCAGGTTCATCCAGCCACATGTGATTGTTAACAGCCTCCCAACCTTGAGAGGCATGAGATGCTTTAAAACTTTCTAAATACAGACTCTTTTAAGAAGTTAGAAAATTATTAGTATAGTATAGTAGATTGATTAGAAATTATATTGGTGAAGGGTTTTCATTTGTTGAGCCAATATTTGCTGCTAAATCTCCATATTCCCTGCCCTTAAATGAATATAACTAGCATATAGGAGAAATAAATATTAACCTTTAAGATTAATCATGTTAAACCTTAGGCTAAGTAAGTTCCTTCCTTGATTGTAACCCACTACACCCTCACTCTATAGGAATGCAACTTTATTTGGAGAGTGGCACCTGTTAAGAAAAAAATCACCCCTGGAAAAAATAAGTTTTCTGGTTGACTGACTGTTATCAGAAAGGGCCGTAAAATGTCAGCAGGCCTCATGGCCAGAAGATGATGTAAAACCTCTAAGACCTTTGTATAATTTGATATGAAGCACCTGATTTTGACAAAGATCAGGTCTGCTGACCCCACATGACTCTGTATTCATCCCTATGTATAACAAAAAGTTTATAAGCAAACATGAAAATTAAGAAATTGGATCAGTTTCTGGAAAGACTGATTCCCCCATGTCATTCTTTCTTTTCCCTACTGGCTGAATTCCCATCTGGAACGTGGGTACTCATCAAGCCTGCTAATTTTGCCTGAGCTTCTAAGATAGGACCAGGGAGGCCTCAGTGCCTCCTCTCCTTCGAGAGAATGGAAAGACACCTGTGGCCTACGTAGGTGGTGCAAGCTTCTTGCCTCGAAGCTTTATTGGTATCCCACGTAAACCAAGTTATTCAGCATCTTTTTCTCCACTAATATTTCCTACTACACTATCCTTCTCTAATCTCTCTTTATATATGTAATTAAATAAGTTTTTTCCTAATGCCAATTCTGTCTCCCCTTCGAATTACCCTGGATCCACCAGGGCTAGGCCCCAGCAAGAAGAGAAGTGAAAAGCAAAGGAGAAAATGAAAGATATAAGCATCTGAATGCAGAGTTCCAAACAATAGCAAGGAGAGATAAGAAAGCCTTCTTCAGTGATCAATGCAAAGAAATAGAGGAAAAGAACAGAATGGGATAGACTAGAGATCTCTTCAAGAAAATTAGAGCTACCAAAGGAACATTTCATGCAAAGATGGACACAATAAAGGACCGAAATGGTCTGGACCTAACAGAGGCAGAAGATATTAAGAAGAGGTGGCAAGAAAACACAGAACTGTACAAAAAAGAAACTCGTGACCAAGATAATCACGATGGTGTGACCACTCATCTAGAGCCAGACATCCTGGAATGTGAAGTCAAGCGGGCCTTAGAAAGCATCACTAAGAATAAAGCTAGTGGAGGTGATGGAATTCCAGTTGAGCTATTTCAAATCCTGAAAGATGATGCTGTGAAAGTGCTTCACTCAATATGTCAACAAATTTGGAAAACTCAGCAGTGGCCACAGGACTGGAAATGGTCAGTTTTCATTCCAGTCCCAAAGAAAAGCAATGCAAAGAATGTTCAAACTACCACACAATTGTACTCATTTCACATGCTAGCAAACTAATGCTCACACTTTCCAAGCCAGGCTTCAGCTATACACGAACCGTGACTTCCGGATGATGAAGATGGTTTTAGAAAGGCAGAGGAATCAGAGATCAAATTGCCACATCTGCTGGATCATTGAAAAGGCAAGAGAGTTCTGGAAAAACATCTATTTCTGCTTTATTGACTATGCCAAAGCCTTTGACTGTGTGGATCACAATAAACTGTGGAAAATTCTTCAAGAGATGGGAATACCAGACCACCTGACCTACCTCTTGAGAAACCTGTATACAAGAAACCTGTATACAAATTCTAACTGAAACAACAGTTAGAATTGGACATGGAACAACAGACTGGTTACAAATAGGAAAAGGAGTATGTCAAGGCTGTATATTGTCACTCTGCTTATTTAACTTTTTCTATAAAGAGTACATCATGAGAAACCTTGGGCTGGATGAAGCACAAGCTGGAATCAAGATTGCCAGAGAGATATCACTAACCTCAGATACACAGATGACAACACTTTTATGGCAGAAAGTGAAGAGGAACTAAAAAGCCTCTTGATGAAAGTGAAAGAGGAGAGTGAAAAAGTTGGCTTAAAGCTCAACATTCAGAAAACAAAGATCATGGCATCTGGTCCCATCACTTCATGGCGAATAGATGGAGAAATAGTGCAAACAGTGTCAGATTTTATTTTGGGGGCTCCAAAATCACTGCAGATGGTTATTGCAGCCATGAAATTAAAAGACGCTTACTCCTTGGAAGGAGTTATGACCAACCTAGATAGCATATTGAAAAGCAGAGATATTACTTTGCTAACAGAGTCTGTCTATTCAGTGCTATGGTTTTTCCTGTGGTCATGTATGGATGTGAGAGTTGAACTGAAGAAAGCTGAGCACCGAAGAATTGATGCTTCTGAACTGTGGTGTTGGAGAAGACTCTTGAGAGTCCCTTGGACTGCAAGGAGATCCAACCAGTCCATCCTAAAGGAGATTAGTCCTGGGTGTTCATTTGAAGGACTGATGCTGAAGCTGAAACTCCAATACTTTGGCTACCTCACACTAAGAGTGGACTCATTGGAAAAGACCTTGATGCTGAGAGCGATTGGAGGCAGGAGGAGAAGGGGACAGAAGATGAGATGGCTGGATGGCATCACCAACTCGATGGACATGAGTTTTAGTGAACTCCGGGAGTTGGTAGTGGACAGGGAGGCCTGGTGTGCTGTGATTCATGGAGTCACAAAGAGTCAGAAATTACTGAGCGACTGACCTGAACTGAACTTGCTATTCTTTGGAACTCTGCATTCAAATGGGTATATCTTTCCTTTTCTCCTTTGCTTTTTGCTTCTCTTTTCAGAACTATTTGTAAGGCCTCCTCAGACAACCATTTTTCCTTTTTTCAGTTCTTTTCTTGGGGACGGTCTTGATCCCTGTCTCCTGTACAGTGTCACTAACCTCTGTCCATAATTCTTCAGGCACTCTATCAGATATAATCCGTTGAATGTATTTCTCACTCCCACTGTATAATCAAAAGCGATTTTATTTAGGGCATACCTAAAAGATCTATTGGTTTTTCCCTACTTTCTTCAACTCAAGTCTGAATTTGGCAGTAAGAAGTTCATGATCTGAGCCACAGTCAGCTCCCAATCTTGTTTTTGCTAACTGTATAGAGATTTTCCCATCTTTGGCTGCAAAGAATATATTCTGTCTAATTTCAATGTTTAACATCTCGTGATGTCTATGTGTAGGGTCTTTGTTGTTGAAAGAGGGTATTTGATATGACCAGCACATTCTCTTGGCAAAACTCTATTACCTTTGTCCTGCTTCATTCTGTACTCCAAGGCCAAATTTCCCTGTTACTCCAGGTATTTCTTAACTTCCTACTTTTGCATTCCAGTCCCCTATAATGAAAAGGACATCTTTTGAGTGTGTTAGTTCTAAAAGGTCTTGTAGGTCTTCATAGAACCATTCAACTTCAGCTTCTTCTTTATTTCTGGTAGGAGCATAGACTTGCAGTACTATGGTATTGAATGGTTTGCCTCGGAAACGAACAGAGATCATTCTGTCTTTTTTGAGACTGCATCCAAGTACTGCATTTCGGACTCTTTTTGTTGACCATGATGGCTACTCCATTTCTCCTGAGGGATTCCTGCCCACAGTAGTAGATATAATGGTCATCTGAGTTAAATTCTTGCATTCCAGTCTCTCTTAGTCCACTGATTCCTAAAATATCAATGCCCACTCTTGCCATCTCCTGTTTGATCCCTTCAATTTGCCTTTACTCACGGACTTAACATTCCAGGTTCCTATGGAATATTGCTCTTTACAGCATCAGACTTTACTTCCATCACTAGTCACATCACTGCAGATGGTGATTGCAGCCATGAAATTAAATATGCTTACTCCTTGGAAGAAAAGTTATGACCAACCTAGATAGCATCTTCAAAAGCAGAGACATTACTTTGCTGACTAAGGTCCATCTAGTCAAGGCTATGGTTTTTCCAGTGGTCATGTATGGATGTGAGAGTTGGACTGTGAAGAAGGCTGAGCACCAAAGAATTGATGCTTTTGAACTGTGGTGTTGGAGAAGACTCTTGAGAGTCCCTTGGACTGCAAGGAGATCCAACCAGTCCATTCTGAAGGAGATCAATCCTGGGATTTTTTTTGGAAGGAATGATGCTAAAGCTGAAACTCCAGTACTTTGGCCACCTGATGCAAAGAGCTAACTCATTGGAAAATACTTTGATGCTGGGAGGGATTGGGGGCAGGAGGAGAAGGGGACGACCGAGAATGAGATGGCTGGATGGCATCACGGACTCAATGAACGTGAGTCTGAGTGAACTCTGGGTGTTGGTGATGGACAGTGAGGCCTGGCATGCTGCGATTCATGGTCTTACAAGGAATGGGACACGACTGAGTGATTGAACTGAACTGAACTCGTCACATCACAACTGGGTGTTTTTTGTTTTTGTTTTTTGCTTTGGCTCCATCTTTCACTCTTTCTGGAGTTATTTCTCCACTGATCAGTGGCATATTAGGCACCTACCAACTTGAGGGAGTTCATTTTTCAGTGCCCTATACTTTTGCCTTTTCATACTGTTGGTGATGGACAGGGAAGCCTGGAGTGCTTATTTCCATGGTGTTGCAAAGAGCCAGACATGACTGAGTGACTGAATTGAATTGAACTTGCTAGCATGTGAGATGAGTGCAATTGTGTGGTAGTTTGAGCATTCTTTAGCATTGCCTTTCTTTGGGATTGGAATGAAAACTGACCTTTTCCAGTCCTATGGCCACTGCTGAGTTTTCCAAATTTGTTGATGTATTGAGTGAAGCACTTTCACAACATCATCTTTCAGGATTTGAAACAGCTCAACTGGAATTCCATCACCTCCACTAGCTTTGTTCATAGTGATGCTTCCTAAGGCCCACTTGACTTCACATTTCAGGATGTCTGGCTCTAGGTGAGTGATCACACCATTGTGGTTATCTGGGTCCTAAAGATCTTTTTTGTACAGCTCTTCTGTGTATTCTTGTAGCCTCTTCTTAATATCTTCTGCTTCTGTTAGGTCCATACCGTTTCTGTCCTTTATTGAGCCCATGTCTGCATTAAATGTTCCCTTGGTATCTCTAATTTTCTTGAGGCGCTCCCTAGTCTAGTCTTTCCCGTTCTATTGTTTTCCTCTATTTCTTTGCATTGATCACTGAGGAAGGCTTTTCCACTGACTTTAAGTAAAGATATTTTCCTTGTTGATTTTTCTTCCTAATTGATCATTTCACTATCTTTCATAGTAAATTTCAGATTATTTGGCTGAGATAATGTAAATACAAGGAAATGTGACTGCCTGACCAAAGGATGGACTTATCACGTAGTAATTTTGATAGTTCTCATCTTTCATTGTTTCTTCAGGCACTTTCAAATAATTATACTTCAATATTTTGAGTATTCTTTCAAAAAGTATTTAAAGTGGAAATATTCACAGGGAGAAATATCAACCATGGACACATGTATGAACTTAGTTTCATTAGAAGAGAGTGGAATGAGGAGGAAAGAAATTGAAAGACTTTTTGTAGTTCAGAAAGTTGAAAGTTGATTGTTTTAGGATTTCAAGGCTTAGGACAGTCAGATGTCCATTTACCACTTACTCATTTGTAACATACAATAACGTTTATATCTCTTATTGAAATGAAGCCCTCATAAGTAGATAACAGGTGAAACCTGCATACTCAAGAGAGGAAGACCTGCACATAAGTAGCCTAGAGTGAGAAATTTGGAAAAACTTAGCAAGTCAGAAAAATTTTAAGTAATAAAATAATACATGTGGCATAAAGACCCATAAAAACCAAACAGGTCAGAATTACTATTAAGATTGTGAATCCAATGGGATTTATTTTCAGATAATTCAGGTACAAGTGTGGTATAACGCTTTCTAAATTGTCCATAAAATTCAATAAATTAGCTTGGCTAGAAATATCATTTAACCACTTTTTTCTTATTTTCTTAGAACTGAGGCTAAAAGAATTGTATTGTGTTTCTACTAGAAATGAGTTCTTTCAGTGAGTTCCTTTAAAGGCAATTAAGAGCTACCTATGATCTGAATAAGCTATTTTTATCAGAAAAAAAATATATGAAAGTAATCAGATAATGGATTTTAGATTTCCATTAACAGCCATTTGGTAAGATTTCACGTTCCTACCTCAGTGGCTATTTTTAGTATGTCGTTTAATGAATCAGACTAAGTGGCAGCTCAGTTTCACATCTAGGTCATGTGATCACAGATGTGGCAGAGAGGAGTGAGTATTTGACCCACAGAAAGATCCTTTGCCAGAATTTCCATATTAATTATATTATATGAAAACAGATTCTCCTGGAAAGCTCTGAGTCAGATTTTTTTTAATAAAAATTAACAGTTTATCATTTGTCTTCATTGCTAAAACAGCTAAATATTTGTCCCCCAGCTAGCAATCTGGAAATTTTCTTTGCTTCTTCTCTATCTTTATCTTTCATATCTTAACAATTTCCATGTCAATATAATCCTATGATTATTTTCTTCTCATACTTTATCCCTACTACTTTGAAGAGTACTTATGATCTTCCCAGTATCAGCTATGTGTGTATATCTCCTCAAAATTATGTTCTACTTCAGTTTCTTGCCCTTTTAGAGACAGATGGGTCACTTCATCATCCACAAATCCAGTATTCCAGATATTCTACAAAACTTCCCACTACTATTGTTGGCTGTTTCACACGTTTGCTCCCGTTTCTACCTGGGTGTTTAAAGCCATCTTCTCTCGTCTACCTACCGAAGGCAAACTTATACAAGACTCAAGATTAAGCATTTCAACTAAATATATTCCTATGGCTACCTGAGCAAACATTGCTAAGTGCTAGGTGAGCATAGGTTCCCTTCCCTGTGAATCCATCTGCACACTCCCACATCATATTTAAGGGCCACCTTCCCTGTGATCAAATTACATACAGTATGTAACTTCCTTCCAGTTCTCCTTTCATTTTGACTTTTGTTTGTTACCTGTTCAAATTCCTGCTTTCTTTACTATACTGTAAACTCCTACAGAATATGCTTAACTCCTAACAAGATGCTTCAGTTCAGTTCAGTTCAGTTGCTCAGTTGTGTCTGACTCTTTGCAACCCCTTGGACTACAGCACGCCAGGGCTCCCTGTCTATCACCATCTCCCGGAGTTCACTCAGACTCATGAACATCGAGTCCGTGATGCCATCCAGCCATCTCATCCTCTGTCGTCCCCTTCTCCTCCTGCCCCCAATCCCTCCCAGCATCAGAGTCTTTTCCAATGAGTCAACTCTTTGCATCAGGTGGCCAAAGTACTGGAGTTTCAGCTTCAACATCAGTCCTTCCAGTGAACACCCAGGACTGAGCTCCTTCAGGATGGACTGGTTTGATCTCCTTGCATTCCAAGGGACTCGAGTCTTCTCCAACACCACAGTTCAAAAGCATCAATTCTTTGGCACTCAGCTTTCTATATGCTCCAACTTTCACATCCATACATGACTGGAAAGACCATACCCTTGACTAGATGGACATTTGTTGGTGAAGTAATATTTCTGCTTTTTAATATGCTGTCTAGGTTGGTTATAACTTTCCTTCCAAGGAGTAAGCGTCTTTTAATTTCATGGCTGGAATCACCACCTGCAATGATTTTGGAACCCATAAAAATAAAGTCAGCCACTGTTTCCACTGTTTCCCCATCTGTTTCCCATGAAGTGATGGTACCAGATGCCACTATCTTCATTTTCTGAATGTTGAGCTTTGAGCCAACTTTTTCACTCTCCTTGCATCAAGGGGCTCTTTAGTTCTTCTTCACTTTCTGCCATAAGGGTGGTGTCTGCATATCTGAGATTATTGATATTTCTCCTGGCACTCTTGATTCCAGCTTGTGCTTCTTCCAGTCCAGCGTTTATCATGATGTGCTCTGCATATAAGTTAAATAAGCAGGGTGATAATATACAGCCTTGACGTACTCCTTTTCCTATTTGGAACTAGTCTGTTGTTCCATGTCCAATTCTAACTGTTGTTTCAGTTAGAATTTGTATACAGGTTTCTTGTATACAGGTTTCTCAAGAGGTAGGTCAGGTGGTCTGGTATTCCCATCTCTTTCAGAATTTTCCACAGTTTATTGTGATTCACACAGTCAAAGGCTTTGGCATAGTCAATAAAGCAGAAATAGATGTGTTTCTGGAACTCTCTTGTTTTTTCAATGATCTGGAGGATGTTGGCATTTGATCTCTGCTCCACTACCTTTTCTAAAACCAGCTTGAACATCTGGAATTTCATGGTTCACCTATTGCTGAAGCTTGGCTTGGAGAATTTTGAGCATACTTTACTAGCATGTGCTGCTGCTGCTGCTAAGTCACTACAGTCTGTCCGACTCTGTGCGACCCCATAGATGGAAGCCCACCAGGCTCCCCCATCCCTGGGATTCTCCAGGCAAGAACACTGGAGTGGGTTGCCATTTCCCTCTCCAATGCATGAAAGTGAATATTGAAGTCGTGTGAAATGAGTGCAATTGTGCAGTAATTTGAGCATTCTTTGGCATTACCTTTCTTTGGGATTGGAATGAAAACTAACCTATTCCAGTCCTGTGGCCACTGCTGAGTTTTCCAAATTTGTTGAAATATTGAGTGCAGCACTTTCACAGCATCATCTTTTAGAATTTGAATTCGCTTAAATGGAATTCCATTGCCTCCACTGGCTTTGTCATAGTGATGCTTCCTAAGGCCCACCTGACTTCACATTCCAGGATGTCCGGCTCTAGGTGAGTGTGAGTGGTCACATCTTCGTGATTATTTGGGCCGTGAAGATCTTTTTGGTACAGTTCTTCTGTGTATTCTTGCCACCTCTTCTTAATATCTTCTGCTTCTGTTAGGTCCTTACCATTTCTGTCCTTTATTGAGCCCATCTTTACATGCAATGTTCCTTTGGTATCTCTAATTTTCTTGAAGAGACCTCTAGCATTTTCCATTCTATTGTTTTCCTCTATTTCCTTGCAGTGATCACTGAGGGAGTCTTTCTTATCTCTCTTTGCTATTCTTTGGATGCTTGATGTTATACAATTCTTTTTGTTGATGTAATAAGGAAATAAATAAGTAAATGTTGATTAGAATGTGGAAGGATGAACTTCTTGTTCCAGAATATAGATTAGATACTCGCTTACTCCTCCCCTGGAGAAGGATATGGCTATTCATCCAGTATTCTGGCCTGGAGAATTCCATAAACTGTTCAGTCCATGGGTCATAAAGTGCTGGACAGGACTGAGTGAGTTTCAGTTCACTTTCACTTCACTTACTCCTCCCACTTTGCACCTAAACACTGAATGATTGTAAATGTATTAATTAGAAACAAATTCATTAAAGTTATGAGAATGGAATGAGGGGAACTATTGAACTGGAATAAAACATATTTCAGGAAGATTAAGTAAAAGTGTCCAAAGGAGAAAAATGCAACAAAGGAAGGAAATTTTGTTTCTTGTTGTACTTTGTTCTTTTGTTTGCTTTCTATGGAAAAATGTCCTAGAGTTGATAAATTAACAAGTCAGAATAGGAGGAGGGGAACAAAATGAGATAATTGATCAAAAACTACAACGGCATAGCAGCACAAATCAATATCTCCAATTATCAGAGCATCTATGCTTGTCCCTGGACAGGTACATACCAACTAAGTAAACTGAAAATTGGCCCAGAGGAAACTAGAATTATAAGATGGGAAGTAATCTACTGTCACATGACCAACTTCTCTGAAAGTGTTTTAAGCAATAACCATTGTATCTTCTCATGAATATTTGGAGTCAAGATTTGGGGCAACACAGTTCTCCTGCAGCAAAAGGGACATTAAGTCAGCTGCAGTCAGCTGGTGACCACACTGGGCTTGAAAACCCAATAAGGCTTCACTCACATCCCTGGTATCTAAAGGTTCATCCACATGGATGCTCTCACTCCATGAGGCTGGTTGGGGCTTCCTCACAGCAAGGTGGCCTTTGGATAGTGGGTCGTCACATAGGGCCACTGGCTTCTAATTGGTGAAGAATGAAACTGCAGCAATTTCTGCTATCTTCTATTGGTCAAACAGGGACCAAGGATGGAAAGCCCAGGTTCCTGCAAGAGGAGAAATAGACTCTATAATTAATAAAGTCAAGGAAAAGTCATATTGTAAGCTAGCAGGTGGAACGAAAAGTATTTTTGTTACCAATTGTGGAAAAACATATCCTGCCCTTTGACCACAGTTCCTTCCCTCAGGTAAAATACATGTAGCCAACAACACAGGAGATGTTTAACCCTCTCCCCAAAATCTCATGCTATTACAGGCCCAGCCTTGAGGACCAGGATTTCTTTATCTAAATTGGGTCAAGATGAGAATAAGTTTCTTCAAACACAGTTCTTTGGGTCCAGCACCTTCACTTCAGAGATATATGAATAAAAACCAAAAAGGTGTCTTCTCTCTTCTCTTACCGTCAGCCAACATAATGGGTAAACAGAGACAGAATAGCTGAAGTAGTCTTTCTCATTCCAAAAGCGAGGTCAGGAGGCACCCAGCAGTCACTTATCCATAGCAACTTTAAAATCCAATCAGATATGCAGATGACACCACCCTTATAGCAGAAAATGAAGAGGAACTAAAAAGCCTCTTGATGAAAGTAAAAGAGGAGAGTGACAAAGTTGGCTTAAAGCTCTACATTCAGAAAACGAAGATCATGGCAACCGATCCCATCACTTCATGGGAAATAGATGGGGAAACAGTGGAAACAGTGTCAGACTTTATTTTGGGGGGCTGCAAATTCACGGCAGATGGTGATTGCAGCCATGAAATTAAAAGACGCTTAGTCCTTGGAAGAAAAGTTATGACCAATCTAGATAGTATATTCAAAAGCAGAGACATTACTAAGGTCCATCTAGTGAAGGCTATGGTTTTTGCAGTGGTCACCTATGGATGTGAGAGTTGGACTGTGAAGAAGGCTGAGCACTGAAGAATTGATGCTTTTGAACTGTGGTGTTGGAGAAGACTCTTGAGAGTCCCTTGGACTGTAAGGAGATCCAACCAGTCCATTCTGAAGGAGATCAACCCTGAGATTTCTTTGGAAGGAATGATGCTAAAGCTGAAACTCCAGTACTTTGGCCACCTGATGCGAAGACTTGACTCATTGGAAAAGACTCTGATGCTGGGAGGGATTGGGGGCAGGAGGAGAAGGGGATGACTGAGGATGAGATGGCTGGATGGCATCACAGACTCGATGGACATGAGTCTGAGTGAACTCCGGGAGTTGGTGATGAACAGGGAGGCCTGACGTGCTGCGAGTCATGTGGTCGCAAAGAGTTGGACACGACTGAGCGACTGGACTGAACTGAACTGAACTGAGCTTATGTCATCAATTCCTACTGCTATGTGGACAAGGAATGTCTTCGAATTAATATCTATCTCTGCTCCCATGGAGTGGTTTTTCTCAGAGCGTGATCTCACGTTCCATTTTATGTTGCATAAAGCACGTCAGGTGAGTGGTTTTCTCTGCTTGTGCCTTTCTTGTAAAAGTTTGGGGGCCAAACATTTGTCTCTTTTCATTTTAAACTCAAAACTTGAACAGTACTACAAAATGAATGTGCCTTTCTCGTATATCAAATTACTATGTATTCCACATACATTCCTCTACTGATGAGCACTTAGATGCTCCTGTATCTTGGTTATTGTAAATAGTGTTGCAATGGATAGGAAAGTGAAAGTCACCCAGTCACGTCTGACTCTGTGATCCCATGGACCGTGGCCCCTCAGGCCCCTCTGACGGTGGGGATTCTCCAGGTAAGGATACTGGAGTGGGTTGCCATGCCCTCCTCCAAGGGATCTTCCCAACACAGAGATCAAATCCTGGTCTCAAGAATTGCAGACAGATTCTTTACCAACTGAGCCTCCAGAGGGTGCATAATCTTTTTGAATTAGTATTTTTGGTTTCTTTGGATAAATACCCAGAGCAGTGTTACTAGATTATATGGTAGTTCTGTTTTTAATTTTTTAAGAAACCTCCATACTATTTTCCATAATGGCTATACCAATTTGCATTCTTACCAAGTACATGAGGGTTCACTTTTCTCCACATACTTGCCAATACTTGCTTTTTCTTATCTTTTTTATAACAGCCATTCTGTCTTACTGTGATTTTGGTTTGCATTTTCCTTAATATTAGTGGTATTAAATATCTTCTCATGTGTTGTTCGCTATATATATGTCTTGTATGGAAACTGTCTATTCAGGTCCTCTGCTCATTTTTAAATTTAATTTTCTTATTTGTTTCTTTTGATATCTTCTCCCACTCATTAGGTGGCCTTCTGGTTTTTGTTGATAATTTCCTTTGTTGTGCAAAAGCTTTTTAGTCTGATGTAGTCTCATTTGTTTATTTCTATTTTTGTTTCTCTTGACTGAGGAGACATATCTCAAAAATATTGCTAAGACCAATGTCAAAAAGTTTACTGCTGATTTTCTTCTATAAGTTTTATGGTTTCAGCTCTTCCATTTAAATGTTGAATCCACTTTGAGTTTATTCTTGTACTTTGTGTGAAAAAGTAATCCAGTTTGACTCTTTTGCATGCAACTGTCCGGTTTTCCTCCCACATCATTTTTTGAAGAGACTGTCTTTTCCTCATTGTTTATTATCACCTCTTCTGTTGTACATTAATGGACCATGTAATTGTGGGTTCATTTCTGGGCTCTCTATTCACATATATTTTCGTTGATCTACACATTTGTTTTTGTGTCAGTGCCGTACTGTTTTGACTATTGTAGTTTTGTAGTATATAGTTTGAAATCAGAGACATGATGCCTTCTATTTTGTTCTTTATTCTTAAGATTGTTTTGGCTATTCAGAGTTTTTGTGTTTCCATTAAAAATTTAGAACTATTTGTTACAGTTCTGTGAAAAAAAGTGCCATTGGCAGGTTGATAGCAATTGCACTAAATCTCCAGATTGCCTTGGATGGTCATTTTGACAATATTAATTCTTCCAATCCATTAACAAGGCATATCTTTCTGTTTTGTGTCATCTTCATTTATACCCCTCAGTATTTCCATTTTCTGAGTCCAAGTTGTTTACCTTCTTAGTTAGATTTATTCCAAGGTATTTCATTCTCTTTGATGCAATTGTGAATGGGATTATTTTCTTAATTTCTCTTTCTGATAGTGTATTGTTAGTGTAGAGTCTTCACTTTCACTTTTCACTTTCATGCATTGGAGAAGGCAATGGCATCCCACTCCAGTACTCTTGCCTGGAAAATCCCATGGACAGAGGAGCCTGGTGGGCTGAATCCATGGAGTTACGAACAGTAGGACATGGCTGAGCAAATTCACTTTCACTTTTCACTTTCATGCATTGGAGAAGGAAAGGGCAACCCACTCCAGTGTTCTTGCCTGGAGAATCCCAGGGACGGGGGAGACTGGTGGGCTACCATTTACGGGGTCGCATAGAGTCAGACACGACTGATGTGACTTAGCAGCAGCAGAAACATAACATGTTTTTACATATTAGTTTTTAATCTTGCAAGTTTACCAAATTCATTGATGAATTCTAGTAGTTTTTTCATGGTGTCTTTAGGTTTTCTATGTATAGAATCATATCTCCCATAAACAATGGCAATTTACCACTTCCTTCCCAATTGAATTCCTTTTATTTCATCTTGTCTGATTGCTGTGGCCAGAGCTTTCAATATTATATTGAATTAAAGTGGTGATAGTGGGCATTCCTCTGTCATAAACAATTTCTGAAAAATTGTCATGTGCACCAACATGGTTGGACATAGAGGGTATTATGCTAAGTGAAATACATCAGAAAGACAAATACTATATGATTTCACTTATATGTAGAATCTAAAAATCAAAATGAACAAATATAATCAAAGAGAAACAAAGTCATGCTCACAGAAAATAAACTAGTGGTTGCTAGATGAGGTGTGATAAGAAATAGGTGAGGGAGATTAAGAGGTATAAACTTTCAGTTACAAAATAAAAGAGTCACAGATATGAAATGTAAAGTGTGGAGAATGTAGTCAATAATTATATTTTTGTAGGGTGACAGATGACAATTAGACTTAGCACGGTGATCATTTTGAAATGTAGAGGAATACTGAATCACTTTGCTGTGTACCACAAATTAACATATGTTAAAGGTCAATTATACTCAAAAACAAGCAAATTAATAGAAAAGAGATTAGACTTGTGGCTACTGGAGCTAGGTGTTAGGGGGTGGGGTGGATTTGATAAAAGTAGTCAAAATGTACAAGCTTCCAGTTATTGCAATTATAATATAAATAAGTACTAAGAATGTAATATATGACATGATAAAGATAATTAGCACTGCTGTATGTTACAAATGAAAGCTATTAAGAGAGCAAATCCCAAGAGTTCTCATCATAAAGCAAGCATTTTTTTCTATTTCTTTACTGTTTTACCTACATGAGATGATGGATGTTCATTAAACCTGTGGTAATCATTTCATGATGTATGTAAATCAAATAATTATGTTGTACACCATAAACTTAGATAGTACTCTATGTCAATTATATCTCAATAAAACTGAAATAACAACAATGTGAACAAAACAAAAATTTATAATGTACTCCAGTAGACAAAGGCTACATCTACAAATATCTCCAAGACCACATCCCTCTACTGTAGTTTGTGAATCAGAGTGTCATGGAACAAATTACTTAAGATTCTTAGAAGCTCTTTTGTGTTAAATTTCCTGAGGTCCTAACAAAGGGTCTTCCAGGAATGGACATCCTTGAGTTGAATTTGAGGTCACATTTTACAGGCAAGCACCTAGGTTTGATCTTGGCTCTATATCCAGAGAGCCCTGGAGACTTTGTACTTTGTACAGTTCAAGAAGCTGACAATGAGAACCAGTTTTATTATTTACCCTGGCAAGTCCTAAATTAGAAATAGTTCTTAATTCTGTTTGAAAATGAAATGGCTCTTTTTTGTTAATTTCTCTCAACTTGCTTAAAAATATGTACTTAAATGAAGTCAGTTAGCATTTTCAATATTCTGCTTGCAAACAGCCACAGATGGATCCATGAGTTAAATACGTTTCTGTCTCCTATGATAACACAGGTGCAGTCTTGTCTAACGTTCCACCAACAACTGAAACAAGCTGAATTTTTTTCAGCCTCCAAGAACAATTTCCTCACTGCCTTTCTATCCTCCACAATAGGCTCTTGCCCATTTTGCAGGCCTTCATCTGTATTTGATCATTAAGTCAAAAAATCATTTGTAAGGTTTTTGTTAGTGCAAAAGACGCGGATTTTGTTACAGTTGATTGCTTGCTTCAGTGTGATTAATTGACAGCCCCAGCTGCTGCTCTTTGAGTCCACCATGACTAGTCCACTTGCTACTCATGGCCAGTAATTGCGTGTGGCGGGGAAGCTACGGCAGGTTCATCTATATGGCAACATATAGTGATCTAGTGATTTAAAATCACAACCATTTTATTTTTTCATAATTCTTTGGATGAGGATTTGAGTAGAGATTTCTCAGGTGGTTCTTCCACTTTACGCAGTATTGGCTGGAGTCAGTCTCTCAACTGCATTTCTGCTGTCTGGGCTGAGAAAGAAGATCCAAAAAGTCAGTTCACACGTTTGGCCACTGTGCTCCTCCATGTGGACTTTTCTTCTTTTTGTGGATAAAATAGCCTTCCTCACGGTCATCTCAGTGCATTCAGACTTATGTGACCTTTCATTTCCAAAAGACATTGTAAGCAGTGAAGGAGCACACCGCAGGCCTAAGGCTCAGCCACAGAAGTTATACACAATCACTTATGCTGCATTCTATCAGCTAAAGCAGCCCCAGCACATTTTGATGCAGAAGAGAAACAAATTCCACATTGATGGGAGTGTGTGCGTTATATTTGATGGAAATGCAACACCTGGATCTTCTGCCACAGGGAGAGTCACTGATTGACATCCACAGCTGCTGCGCCGTGAACCAGCAGGATACACACACAAAGGTCACATGACCACTATCCTCAGGCGCCCAGCCAATGACAGAGAGACACAGTGGGGGAGGTGTGTCCTACAGGATATGGGAATTCTCAGGCAGCCTACTTGGAGCTGTGAGTACCTCAAGAGCCTGACATAAAAGCTGCCCTCCTAAACAAGTTCCATTCTCCAGCTCCAGAAGAAAGAATATATTTTCTGGCTCTCATTAATACATTGGTTATTTCAAATATGTATGTGACTTTGGGAGGGTGACAAGACAAGTTTGTTATTCCTTTAATCAAAGGAAGTTTGATTAAGTTTAAAAGAAGTTAACTAGGAAAATGAAAAAGAAGAAAATGGTCTAAGAGATAAAAAACAGCGGTGAGGGGGGCGGGAAGTGCCCAACATTATTACTATGGTTTGGAGTCCTAACAAATGAGAGTGTGTATTATAAAATTATAGGTATAAATTGATTGGAGGATGATTAGCTGAGCAGATGGACAGTGCTTGAATTTTTTCACCCTTTCCTTTAAACCTGAAGTTCCTCAAGACAGGCTATTGGGACTGGCAGAGTGAAAAAGAAACTATTCACTCTCTTATGGAAATGTGCATATTACTTTTATGAATATTTTTTAACTTTGAAAGTAATGACTATCAAGAAGAAATGAGGAAAGACCAGCTAGACTCAGAAGTCTAGGAATGCTCCTTTCTTCCATCTAAGGTACAGCCCCCTCATTCCAGCAACAATGGTGATCAATCTAACCTTACTGGCTTTCAGTGTAACAGAGAAGAACAGTCCCAACTCCATACTGGATCTATTCCGTGAGCGCTAACCTTTGTGTCTATGGTCATTCTGGCTCTGTACTTTTGTAAAAATATATATATATATTGCCTATAGCTTGAAATATACACAATAGCCCATTCTCAAGGCTTTGACTCTCAGGTTCAACCTTTAAAGGTACAACACTTTTCATTCATATAGATATGAAAAGTTGTGGAACAGAGAATAGCACTTTTCTTGTTAGAGGTTTATAGGAACATAGTGACAAGACCTTTGTGGACAGCTGCCAGAACAAATGATTCTGGCGCCAAGAAGTTGGCAACAGTGGGCCATATCTCCTCTTGAGTAAGATAGTTATTTGGGATACTAGTCCACCATCTTCTTGGTTTGCTGGTTATCCAAATAAAGTTACTATTCTTTGCTCCAATACTTCATTTCTCAACTTATTTGCCTGTCATGCAGTGAGCAGTAGGAACTTTGACTCTGTAACATTAGTTTTGTCATCTGTTCAGGGTAGGGCTAGAATATCTCCCAGGCTCTTTTCAGTTCCACGGTTTAAGATTATTAAAACTTCATGTGGACTGGGCCATTTCTGCTTTTAATTCTAAAGCTGTAATCAGATTTCATGTAGATGTGATTCAAATGCAATCTATCTAATATATGTGTGTGTATATACATATATATATAATCAAAAATAAATCATCACATCACCTCTAGCTATTACACTGCACTAGTCATAGTCTATGAGCAGAGCATGGCAACTCACTCCAGTATTCTTAGAGAATCTCATGGACAGAAGAGCCTGGAAGGCTAGAGTCCACAGGATCACAGAGTCAGACATGACTGAAGCAGCTCATGCAGCCAGATTCTATACAGGCTCAGTTGAAATTCCAATTTCATGAGTAAAGAGTACTCTTTTTTTCACTTAAGTGTAAGAGGCAAACAAATGGAGTAAGATAGAACATCTTTACAATCATAAAAATCATGTTATTGACCTAGTTAGCTTATACATAAATATATACTCATTCAATAAACACCACCTAATTTATGGGCCAACATGCTATATAAAAGTTCCAAATGTTTCTTCTTTAGGTGGAATGTTTTAATATTGATACATTTTATTTATATATTTAATTGCTCATAATTTTGAATGGAAAATTATTTGGATAGCATGAAAATCTTAATGAAAATAAATAACCAGAGTTCTGTCTAAAGAGATGATTCCTTATATAGTGAGAAACAGGGAAACAAAGGGAATGGAAGCGAAGGGAAGAGAAGGGAAGGAAAGGGAAGGCTTTGCAGTGTCTTAAACAGGCTGCCATCACCTTTACTCCCACATACTTTTGAATAGCACTGACAATTGTGTACTTTCATGTCTCAACAGCTGTGTTTTTTATTCAATAAAATACTTCTTTGCAATTACTGATCTTCTAATTTTACCTTGAAATAGCGTGTAAATGAAAGAAACAAGAGCAACACTGGTGGAAATAACTCAGAAGCATAATTTTTTTTTATATTAAAGACACTTTAAAGAAAAGAATTGGAAATGTCCAGGAAATCTGTTTCTACACCTAAAGCTATGTGCAAAAGAACACATCTGAAAAATAGAGCTATGATCCCAAGTTGTGGTTTAACATCCAGGATTTCATAGGGTTATTAAGTATACCACAATATCTATTAAGTACTGACCTTTGCCACAGAAACTTGGCATGAACTGTTCTTTTCAGGAAACATATAGCAAGAGAACCTCTGGTTTCTGTTAGGTTTATGCTGAATATTGAGCTGATCAAGCTGTGTTTATGGTAGCTATCCAAATATAGACTGTGGAAAAACATGACAAATTATCCTTAAAAGGGAAAAGTGGAGTGATGTTAATTAGATGCTCTGAAAATTAACTTTCAATTAAGCCATTTTAATGAATTTTCTGGTGATTAAGCAACTCTTCACTTAGTTTACCATGTTATTTCAAGAAAACCAGAAAAATTTATAATGATAAAGGAAATAAGAAGCATATTATAAACAAAGACATCTGCTCTGGATGAGATTTTATATATGATGACCTTTTCCTACTTTAAATTCTTCAATAGCTAACTTGGCATCTAAGCAGTACTTACTATGGCAAGCGCTGTTTTATAGGAGGTATGTATAATATCATTCTGTTCTCACAGGTACCATATGAGGTAGCCAGAATTATTATCCACATTTTTCATATAAGGAGACTAAGGCACAGTCACACACCCTCTCAGAGACTTTGGCTTAATATACAAGATCTGCCTTGACGTGGCCCATGGTCTCCTTGGGAGCCAGTCTTTTCTTCTTCTCAAATCCTCAGTGTCACCTATGCCAACCTACTTCAGTTCCTTTAACAAGTGATACCTTCTCAAGGTCATCACCATTTCCTTCTCACTCGGCCTTAATTACTTTTAGAAATGCCAGAGGGCTCCTTCATTGATCTTTCTTAGCTGACTCCTTTTCCTGTGTCCTGCAATAAATACACTATAGTTTTCTCTGTCACTGAACCTATCAACTGAACTTTAAATTATCTATTTATCTTTTCTGAGGTAAAAAAGTGTCGTCTTCTTTGAATCAGATTTTACAATTCGTCAATTGTACAAAATCCATGGGGTCGCTAAGAGTCAGATGCGACTGAGCGGACTTCACTTTCACTTTTCACTTTCATGCATTGGAGAAGGAAATGGCAGCCCACTCCAGTGTTCTTGCCTGGAGAATCCCAGGGATGGGGGAGCCTGGTGGGCTGCCGGCTCCGGGGTCGCACAGAGTCAGACACGACTGAAGCGACTTAGCAGCAGCAGCAGCATTGATTACTGAATTCACCTTAAACCTATCCCAGGTTTGAGCATAAAATATTCATAGCATGCACAGTTCAGCTGTAATGTAGAAACAAAAGCATGTATTAAACATATCCATCCCTCACAAAGAGAGGACACCATACTATAATGGAAATAGATAGTGCCTGTTTGATAAGACTTTTAAACTGACTAAATGAAAATGAAGAAAAATAAATTATTTCTGCCTTCATCTTGAAATGGTTATAATAATCATGAACAGTTGTTTGATATAAAGTAATATCAGATCCACTTTCCACCTTATACAAATGTATTTTTAAATATAGAGATTTTCAATTAACACACAAGTAGTAATAATGTTGTTTCCCCCTTATCACCTTGAAATATAACAGAGTGAGATAAATGGTATAACATTTAGAAAAATGTACAAAATATTTAGAAAAAATTAGAAGAAAAGAACATTGCAGTTTTCCTAAGATGTAAATAATTTTGCCAAACCCTAAAAGCAAAAGAAAGCTTTAATTATCTATCAAGCATCTAGACATCAGAGGAAAGATTAGAGTAAGGAAAGCTAAGTGTATCTTAGTCATTCCTAGGTATAGTTTATTATGAGGTTTATGTGTGACTTGTAGAAATGTTGATAAAGAAAACCAATTCCTGATTGTACCAGCAAGCCTACTTAGAGATTCAGATGTTTAAATGTTTCAATACCTAAGGCCAAAATCTGTCAAATTCCATGAAGAAGAAATAATTTGTGTGAAATACCTGTATATGCTAGGGAAATGTGCTCCTAAAAGGAGGGGCTCCAGAGGAAAAAACATTCAAGAATAGTTGTCCTTAATAATAAATCTTCACCAATGTGTTACATCATTTAGGTTAGGTTAACTGAGTCATTTTCCTTTAACGCCAGAAAAGGAAGAGAGATTGAAAATAACTGGGAAGATTCATAACTACAATAACACACTTCACAAACATCTTCAAACTCTTGAGCCATATTTCATAAGATGACAGCTATTACCACGAGTCTCTCATAACAGAGAAGACATATCGCAAAAGGAGTTAAATAATCCAACACCCACTTGGTCAGTACATAATTGTGTACAAGTACCATTTTGGCTAATTAATTATTGCTTTAGTTCCAAGATGAGTCTTTTACTCTTCAATCTCAAATTAAAAAATTTTTTTTCTCTTTTATTTTCTAAATATTTTTTTCTAAACTATCCCTTAACATGATCTTTCCATTGGTTTTAAATTGTGACTTTTATAGAGTTACTGGGTTTATATGCCTTAAATATTTAAAGATATTAATCTAAACCTGGCCTAAGAATTTGTCACATAAATATGAACGTACTTATTTAAATTAACAATAATTCTCTGAAGTGATTACTATTATCTTTAGATGGGTAAAACAAAAATCTCTGTCCACAACATCAAATATATAGCAATCATAATTTGTTCCAATTATTTAAATAATTGTGTATTTTGAAACATTTGAAGTCATGAAACTGTAATGACTTGACTTTTCCTCTTGTTTTTCTGGATCTAGGAGATTTTTTATATTAGAAGAATAGAACCAAAATATATCAAATCAAATATTAATGTTTCTATATAATTACTTCATGTTTATTATAATTTTAAATTTTAAAAAGTATACAGTGTAGACATAGCACATATTATTAAGGGAATCAGTGTAATAAATGGCAGATCCTATTCAGGTTGTAAAAAATACAGAGTAGAACCAAATGACAACTAGTAGTGATGTGAATGACTACATATGATCATCTCGGCATATATTTTATGATACCTCCAAATTCATCAAGCACGGTACCCTGGGAAGCAAATCTATAAAGACTATGCTAATGGATCCCTTTACCCTCTGGCTTCCACTTGAGTTGAGCCAACAGAAGACACTAGGAGGAGAACAGAGGTTAAGGAAAAGAGTGAGGTAGACTGAATAACAGCCCCTCAAAGATATCCACATCTTAATCCTCAGAGCCTGTGAATATATTACCTTATATGGAAAGAGGGTATTTGTATGGGTAGAATTTTGAGATTGGGGAATGTGTCTGTACTACCCCAGGGAGAGGGAAAGTGTTGGTCTCTCAGTCATGTCTGACTTTTTGCAACCCCATGGACTGTAGCTGCCAGGATCCTCTGTCCATGGAATTCCTCAGGCAAGTACGCGAGTGGGGTGCTGTTTCCTTCTCCAGGGGATCTTCCTGACCCAGGGATTGAACCTGGGTCTCCTGCATTGCAGGAAGATTTTTTACTGTCTGAGCCATGAGGAAAACCTGGTGGGCTCAGTGTAATCAGAAGGTCCTTTATAAGAGAGAGACAGGAGGGCTAGCGAGAGAATGAAGGCATTGCAAGGACGGAGGAGAGGTCTGGAAGTCAGAGAGCTGTGAAGATGCTACCCTACTGGCTTTAAGGGTGTAGGAAAGGGCCAAGAGCCAAGGAAGCCTAGTGCCCTCTAGAAGCTGAAAATGCAAGGAAACAGATTGACCCCTGAATTCTTCAAGAGGAACACAGCCTTGCTAACACCTTGATTTTAGCCCAGTAGGACCTATGTAGGATTTCTGACCTACAAGACTGTAAGATAATAAATTTATGTTATTGCAATCCACTAAGACTGTGAAGACTTGTATAGCAACAATAGGACACTAATACATAGAGCAAGTACAAGCTGTTTCTTCTCTCAGGTCCCTCCCTGCAATTTTGTCATCAGCCGAATGAGTTCCTATAATGAAGGAAGGCCTCATCACCTATTAGATGGCCCTCTTCACGCTGCATCTAGCTTCCCTGGGGTCAATTACTTCATCCCCTCTCCTGTAGGCCTCAGGGCCAACCTGCAAGACCCTTGTTGGTTTCTTTAAGACTGGCCCAAATGTTAAGACTGGCAAGGAAGTAAACTAAGTGTTTCCTGCTGAGATCCTAAAACCCTGAAACATGCAACTGAGTCTTGAACAGAGACTTATCCAGATTTGGTCCTGCCAAGCATTACTCCACGCACTTTACTTATGTGTCTGTTACCATTTATTCATATGGTACCATATTCATCTGTTTAAATTCATTCTTTCAACCCACGTGTATTGATCGTCAGCTATGTCCCAGTCTTTGCACTGTTACTGGACATACAACATTGAGAGAAGGTAGGCAAGAAACTGCCCTTGTACTGCTTTCAATTTTATGGGGACATCCACATCCAAATAACTGAATCTGGATGCAGACCTGATACCCTTCACAAAAATTAATTCACAATGGATCACAGACTAAATGTAAAATGCAAAACTATAACCCCCCCAGAAGATAAATAGGGGAAAACTTAGCTCACCTTTGATCCAGTGGGTGACTTTTAGATACATCAAAGACTATTCATGAAAGGAATAATCATTAACCTGGACTTCATTGAAATTAAATACTGTGTCAATAGATGAGAATAAAAGCCACAGAATGGGAGAAAATATTTGCAGAAGACATATATAATAAAGAAATGTTATTCAAAATATACAAGAAAACTTTCAAAACTCAACAATAATAAACAATCCAAGTTAAAAAAAAATGGCCAGAGACCTTAACAAATATCTTATCAAAGAAGATATAAAGATGGCAAATAAATCTAGAAAAAGATGCTGTACACATTGTATGTCAGCAGGGAATTATGCAAATTTAAAAAATAAGATACCAGTACACGTCTATTAGAATGGCCATAATCTGAGACACTGACAACACCAAGTGCTGGTGAGAATATGGAACAACAGGAACACATATTCACTGCTGGAGAGGATGTAAAACGGTACAGCCACTATGGAAGACACTTTGGTGTTTTCTTTTAACAAAGCTAAACACACTCTAACTATACGATCCAACAGTTATGTGCTTTGTGTTCTTTCGGATTTGAAAACTTGTCTTCACACAGAAACCTGAATACATAGATTATTATAGAGGCTTTATTCATAACTGCCAGAACTTGGAAACAACCAAGATGCCCTTCAGTAGGTGAATGGATTTTATAAAAGTGGCACATTCAGACAATAGAACATTAGTCAGCACTAACAAGAAATGAGCCCTCAAACCCCAAAAAGACATGGAGAATACTTAAGTGCATATTACTAAGTGAAAGAAAATAATTTTTAAAAGCTACATACTGCATGATTCCAGCTATATGAAATTCTAGAAAAGGCAAGACTATGGAGATGTAAAAATATTAGTGATGTCAAGAGGTTACGGAGGGTAGTAGAGGGGTGAATAGGCAGAGCAGAGGAGAATTTTAGGGCAGTGAAAATACTCTGTGTGACACTGGGAAGGATGGATGTGTGTGTGTTAGTTGTTTAGTCATGTCCGACTCTTTGCAACCCCATAGGCTGCAGCCCACATGCCCCTCTGTCCATGTCTTAGGTATAACTATTATTTGCCTTAATTGCACACTCATTTTCAAATGTAAAGCATGAATAAATGTTTATCCTACAAAGTCTCAAAAACTCAAAGAATGGTCAAACAATGAAAAGAAATATATTTAAGTAACATAAAATATTTCCAAAAATATATTATGTTGGTACAAAAGTAATTGTGGTTTTGCATTGTTGAACTTTGCCATTTGATATTGGAACACATTTTAAAATATATGTGATTATCTTATACATCATTTTAATGCACATTTCTCATTTTTTGCCAATAAATTATTACTTGCTGTTTATTTTATATTTATTTTAGACTATAGAATTGAAGTTAGGCAAAAAGCAAATTTGAGTGAACTTTTTATTAAAGTTAAAAAAAATGAAAGTATTAGTTGCTCCGTCCTGTTTGACTCTTTGTGACCCTATGTATTATAGCTCACCAGGCTCCTCTGTCTATGGAATTCTCCAGGCAAGAATACTGGAGTGGATTGGCATGCCCTCCTCCAAGGAATCTTCCCAATCCAGGGATTAAACCCAGGTCTCCTGTGTTACAGGTGGGTTCTTTACTGTCTGAGCCATCAGGGAAGCCCAAAGTCAAACTTGCACCAAAAAAAAAAAAAGTCATAGTCACTACATGATGATCTGCTGCTGGTCTGATCCACTACAACTTTCTGAATCCTGGCAAAATCATTACATCTGAGAAGTATATTCAACAAATTGATGAGATGGACTAAAAATGGCAATGCCTGCAGCCAGCACTGGTAAACAGAATGGGCACAATTCTTTTCCACAACAAGGCCCTACTGCATGTTACACAACCAATGCTTCAAAAGTTGAACAAATTGAGCTGCAAAGTTTTGCCTCATCTGCCATATTCACCTAACTTCTTGCCAGCCGACTACCACTTCTTCAGTATCTCGACAGTTTTTTGCAGGGAAAACCCTTTCACAGCCAGCAGGATGCTGAAAATGCTTTCCAAGATGCTTGTTGAATCCCAAAGCATGGATATTTATGTTACAGGAATAAAGCTTATTTCTCATTGGCAAAAGCTGTTGATTGTAATAATTCTTATTTTAATTAATAAAGATGTGTTTGAGACTAGTTATAATGATTTAAAATTCATGGTCCAAAACCACAATTACTTTTTCATCAACCTGATGCATCTATCAAGCCATAAATGAAATAATCTTTTTTTTTTTTTTAATAATTTTCTGTTGTCCAAGTTAGCAATACAGAGCCACTTTAGTAATGGTGAAGAGGTTTCCCCAATCACCATTACAGAATTTGGAACAAGCTGACTTGCAATAAGGATAAACTAATGGTTCTTAAGTGTACACTTTCAAACTGTTTTAAGATTCACTTAATTAAATGAGGGCCTACACTACAATGCAAATGTTATAGCTTTATCTCCAAATACTCTATCTAGATCAAAGTGTTTCTCATATATTGTCATGAGTTGTTATATGAAGAGTAAATCTGTTATCCAGGCCTATGAGTGGAACATTTGTGCACAAAGGTAAAATAATATAAAAGCAAAAGAAGAAAGCAGCATTCCTAGTTTGAGAGAGGACAGAAGGAGGTGAGCACTGGGACCATAAATCTCCTTTTGGTTGAATTAATTGTTTCATTCACCCAGAGGTAAGTCAATAAACTAGCTTTTTCAAAGTGCAGGAAAAAAATTAGGTATAAGATTCCTGTCAAGTGCATCTTCAGCCAATTTTTTTTTAATGTTTCCACAAGATATACTGCAATCTCTATTTTTGTTTTAATTTTTTTCTCAAAATCCCAGATCAGATTTTATCAAGATTCTCTTTTGTGCTATTTATAGAAAAGAAGTGTGAATCAAACTTTACAAACATTCTTAACCCAGGGATTGAACCCAGGCCTCCCGCACTGCAGGTGAATTCTTTACCAGCTGAACCAGAAGGGAAGCCTGAGAATATTGGAGTGGGTAGCTTATCCCTTCTCCAGCGGATCTTCCTGACCCAGGAATGGAACTGGGGTCTCCTGCCTTGCAGGTGGATTCTTTATCAACTGAGCTCTCAGGGAAGATCTATTCAGTGAATAGCTAGCCTAAATTAGCCTAAGGATTGAAGAATATGAGATTCTTTGTGTGCATGTGAAGAACTGAACGGTCCCAATCAGGGATGATGTAATCAGACTAACATTCCAATTGGCTGGAAAGAAGAGAGCTAGCATTGGTAGCAGGCCAATTCTGTGCATTTTGGGTCCACTTTTTTTGACTGAAGTACAATATGTCTTTAAGCTGGCCCTTGCATCAAATCGAGAGCAAAGTTCCCAATTTATTAGGGGGAAAAAAAAGAAAGATTACCACTTAAAATTCAGAGTATTCTAGAAATGTATCCAGGGTTTGTTTTGAGCAGATAGAGTAAGACACAGAGACACAGAAATGGATAATTTCTTTTTTTTTTTTTTTTTACTATACTTACAGCCCCCTAGAAAGAGGAGACATGGCCCATGAGGCATAGAGACACCTGACTGAAATGAGCAGGCAGACAGATATGAGAACTGAGGGTGGGGGTTCCACTTTGGTTTTCAGTATTCTAGGGGAGGAATGGGCGAAACAAGATAAGCAAGCAGAACAAATTATGATTGGATAGTTGGAATAATGTCAGCGGGCTCTGGCTGTAGGAGTGGCCTCCAGTTGCTCATTACCTGGCCCTGTAGAAGATAGAATCCCAGACTGTATAAGTTTGATAAAAGGAGACTTATATATATATATATATATATATATATATATATATATTTTTTTTTTTATGTGGGAATTCACAAAGGTCCATCTAGTCAAAACTATGGTTTTTCAAGTAATCATGTATGGATGTGAGAGTTGGACTATAAAGAAAGCTGAGCACTGAAGAATTGATGCTTTTAAACTATGGTGTTGGAAAAGACTCTTGAGAGTCCCTTGGACTGCAAGGAGATCCAACCAGTCCAT
>SJYG01000090.1:8454351-8497269 GCA_006410535.1 Litocranius walleri | reverse complement strand
CTTATCTTCGACAAAGGAGGCAAGAATATACAATGGAGTAAAGACAGTCTCTTTAACAGGTGGTGCTGGGAAAACTGGTCAACCACTTGTAAAAGAATGAAACTAGACCTCTTTCTAACACCATACACAAAAATAAACTCAAAATGGATTAAAGATCTAAATGTAAGACCAGAAACTATAAAACTCCTAGAGGAGAACATAGGCAAAACACTCTCCGACATAACTCACAGCAGGATCCTCTATGATCCAACTCCCAGTATACTGGAAATAAAAGCAAAAATAAACAAATGGGATCTAATCAAAATTAAAAGCTTCTGCACAACAAAGGAAACTATAAGCAAGGTGAAAAGACAGCCTTCTGAATGGGAGAAAACAATAGCAAATGAAACAACTGACAAACAACTAATTTCAAAGATATATAAGCAACTTATGCAGCTCAACTCCAGAAAAATAAACGATCCAATCAAAAAATGTCAAGTTTTTATAATTGCTATTATTAGCAAGCTTCTACACTATGCTCTCCAAGCTTCCATTTTGAAGGATGCTTTTCATTGGATGGGTCACTTGCTTTCAGAACTCTGAATCTATTTTCCCAGAGCCTTCTGTTTCCATTGTTCCCCTTGAGAAGTCAATTGTTGGGAAATTTGTTTCTTTGAGAATAATCTTATTAACTTCTCTGGTTTCTCTTAATACCTACTATCTCTTTTATTTCCTAGTTCTACTATGAAGTGTGCCAAGATACAGATTTGTTTGTATTTATATTGCTGTGATCCTATAAATAAGTCTTCTTAAATTTGTAACTTAGAATCTTTGTTCATTTTTGGAAAATTTTCAGCCAGTATGTCCTCAAATATTGATGCTGTCCTATTCTCTCTCTCTTCTTTCTAGGACTCTATTTACATAAACATTCCATCTCCTCTCTGAAAGTCTTACTCTCTTTCTCCTCCTGATTTTCCATTCGTTTTTCTCTCTATGCTTCAGTTCTTTATCCTAGCACTTTTTAACCTACCATTAACCATATCAATTATTTCCCTTAGCTACTTGATTTTTTAGATCTCAGAATAGGTACTCATTCTGTATCTTTTAGTTCTGTAATAAAATTCTCAGTTTCCCTTTTCTGCTCTTTTGACTAAGCTAGTTACTTTCAGGTCTGTAACTTGTGCTGCATCATCTAGATCCTCGGCGGGAGTCTTGACAATTTCCTTTGTTTCTCTTGATTTTCTGCTATGATGGATTATTTCCTCACAGGCCTCATCTCTCAAGTGAGTTCACTGGGTTCACGGTTTTCCTAGTTCCCAAATATACATTAGGAATGAACATACATAGATGTGGACAAAGTTCTCACAAGGCAAAACCTTCACTTACAAGGTAAGAGCCAAGTAATAAATGAAAGGAATGAATGAAGTCGCTCAGTCATGTCCAACTCTTTGCGACCCCATGGACTGCAGCCTATCAGGCTCCTCTGTCCATGGGATTTTCCAGGCAAGAGTGCTGGAGTGGATTGCCATTTCCTTCTCCAGGGGACCTTCCTGACCCAGGAATTGAACCTGGGTCTCCCGCACTGTAGGCAGACGCTTTCCCATCTGAAGTAAAGCCCCTGAAACACCTTTCCTCTGCTAAGATAGTAAGTTAATAATGCATCCTGGGGAAATGGCAGGGATTAAAGCTACCCTGAAAGACTTAAATGATGCCACCATCGTAGCTTCACTGAATTCACTAGTCTGGTCAATGTAAAAATTGAATAAATTTTTATACAGCGGGTAACAATAGCCTGCTGCAAACTCAATCAAGTGATAGCCCCAACTATAACTGCTTCTCATCTATAGCAAAGCAACACATTTCTGTTTACATGGTATGTAAACATTGATCTGGTGGGAATTTTCTTTTTGATCATTATTAAAAGGAAAAAATCAAAATTGTTTTGCATTTACCTGAAGTAGACAACAGTCTATACTTCTGGCTTTACCTGAAGACTATTAATTACCTTGCTTTCTATCAGAATATTCTGTGAAGGAACAAGAACTACTTGGGCATATGAATTAATGTGATCCCTCTGGTGGATAATACATTAATCCACTATATTGATGATATTAATAATTGATCCTGATAATAAATGGTAAGGGTTCTGAATTCCTTAATAAGAAGCATACACTCACTCTAAAGCATGAGCAGTAAGTATGAAAAAGGCTTGGTACATCGTGCATACTCAGTTGCTCAGTCATGTCTGATTCTTTGTGACCCCATGACTGAGCTCCTCTGTCCATGGAATTCTCTAGGCAAGAATACAGGAGTGCATTGCCGTTTCCTCCTCCATGGGGTCTTCCAAACCCAGGGATCAAACGTGTGTCTCCTGCACTGGCAGGCAGATTCCTCACCATTGCACCACCTGAGAAGCCCTATTATGAAGTAAATGTTACCAAGCCCACTGCTACAGACTAAATGCCTGTGTCCCCTTAAATTCCATATGTTGGAAATGGAATCCCCAGCGTGAGAGTACTGACATTTTGAGATAGGCCTCTGGAAGATGATTAGGTTGTAAGAGTGTGAAGAAGGTTTTAGAGAGCACGCTTGCCCCTTCCACCATACCAGGACACAGTGGGAAGATGGTTTTCTCTGAATTAGGAAGTGGTCCCCTCCCTTCTGCTGGCACCTTGATTGTGGACTCTTAAGCTTTAGAACTGTGAGAAATAAATCTTTGTTGTTTACAAAACGCTATAATATTCTGCTATAGCAACCTGAATGGACTAAGATACTCACCAAGTCACAAGATTAGGGAATGAAGAAGCTATGCAACAATCTATCATGTTACATATAGTTTATTTGAAATTGTGAGTCAGAATGTCCAGAGATCACAAGTAAGTTGCAAAAATATTTTTAATTGAAAGCCAGAATTCTCCTTATTCCTTATCACTCTTTCACTGACGCCACTCCATCACCTCACGTGCATGACCCTAAGAGTGTTCTCTGTGAGAAATGACAGAGCAGGACAGATACCAAATTGCATTCAAACACAGCTCAGCTTGCTATGTGGATGTAAGTCAAAACTAGACTACGACTGGACTACTCCATTCAGGAGGGCCCCGAAGGGTCACAGTAAGGTCCTCCAGGGCTAGCTTTTAGATAACGAATCATGTCATCTCTTTTTGTTTAGAAAAAGAAGTGGCCAAAAGTATACTCAGGTCCTTGAGCAGTGGCAAAAGCTTTAAATCGTTGATCAAGAGCTTGAAAAGAACAATATTGAAAGATCATTGAAGGAGCATACATATGGAAATTTGAGAATAGGTACAGAGTATGAGCAATTTTCCATGAGACACTATCCCATGGAGAAGAGCCAGTAAAGAAGCAAATTGCAGGATAAGTCTTCTTTTCCTGAGAGATTGTCACTAGTATATTTTGTTAATAAGCTTCTAAGCTTCTCCACTTCAAATTCTACATCTAGGGAACCTGACCTGTGTCAACTGGAAATGAAACTATCCTGCTATCAAATAAAGACAAGAAACTAATCTTCTTAGACTGATATTTGAAAGATGAAAAAAAAAATCTCTAAGAATGTTTAGCCACAATTCCAGGAAAATAAAAGACCCAATCAAACAATGGGCCAAAGAACTAAACAGACATTTCTCCAAAGACATACAGATGGCTAACAAACACATGAAAAGATGCTCAACATCACTCATTATCAGAGAAATGCAAATCAAAACCACAATGAGGTACCATTTCACACCAGTCAGAATGGCTGCAATCCAAAAGTCTACAAGCAATAAATGCTGGAGAGGGTGTGGAGAAAAGGGAACCCTCTTACACTGTTGGTGGGAATGCAAACTAGTATAGTCTCTATGGAGAACAGTGTGGAGATTCCTTACGAAACTGGAAATAGAACTGCTTTATGACCCAGCAATCCTACTGCTGGGCATACACACCGAGGAGACCAGAATTGAAGGAGACACGTGTACCCCAATGTTCATCACAGCACTGTTTATAATAGCCAGGACATGGAAGCAACCTAGATGTCCATCAGCAGATGAATGGATAAGAAAGCTGTGGTACACATACACAGCGGAATATTACTCAGCTATTTAAAAGAACACATTTGAATCAGTTCTAATGAGGTGGATGAAACTGGAGCCTATTATACAGAGTGAAGTAATCCAGAAAGAAAAACACCAAAACAGTATAATAATGCACATATATCAAATTTAGAAAGATGGTAATGATAACCTTGTATGCAAGACAGCAAAAGAGACATAGGTGTATAGAACAGACTTTTGGATTCTGTGGGAGAAGGCAAGAGTGGGATGATTTAAGAGAATATCATTGAAACATGTATATCATTATATGTGAAACAGATCACCAATCCAGGTTCGATGCATGAGACAGGGTGCTCAGGGCCGGTGCACTGGGATGACCCTGAGGGATGGGATGGAGAGGGAGGTGGGAGGGAGATTCAGGATGGGGAACACATGTACATGTATGGCAAAAACCACTACACTGTTGTAAAGTAATTAGCCTCCAATTAAAATAAATATATTAATTTTAAAATGTGGAGCCATAGATCTTCCATCATATGGGTTTAAAATTTGGACATGTATTTATTTTGTGGCCCAGAAAAATCACACACAAAAAATAAATAAATAAGCTTCTTAAAATGAACTATATGTGATCTAGGTTGGCAGTACTACTAGGCACCTCTGTTCTTTCAGATGAAATATATATATATATATATATATATACACACACACACATTCCTGAAGGTATATAGTCAATTAAGTTCTGCTATTTTTCCTACAATTAAAGCCTGCTGAATATGAGTTCATGATCCACAATAACAAAACACATTAAAAAACAAGCTGTTATGCATGAGAGTGAACAGAAATGGTAATTAGTATAGACACCTCAGTAGGGTGTTAAAAATATAAATATATAAACATGTATATACATATAATATGATACAGAGTACGAGGTAATGAAATTAAAATATTTAGATAAATTGAAGAGGCAATACAAATAGGCAAAGAATATGACTATAAATAAGTAAAGATTTAAAAAGAAACACACACTCACACACAATGCAAATATTAGGACTTCCATCTCTGTCTACGTGTAAAATCACTAGAATTCAAATCTAAATAGATGTTTATATGAAGAAATTTATTTTGAAGTTTATACGGAAAGGCAAGGGCCCAGAATAGTGAACACAGCACTGAAGAAGAACAAAGTCAGAGGACAGACACTACCTGACTTTGGCTTCCTGCAAAGCTGCAGTAATCAGAATAGCGTGATACTAGTGAAAGCAGACGAACACATCAACGCAGCAATGTACAGAGACCAAACAAAGACCCACATAACAGTTGTCAACTGATTTTTGACAAAGAAGCTTGGACAGTCTTATGGAGAAAGGATAGTTTTTTCCGACAAACAGTGCTGGAACAATTGAACATCCACATGAAGACAAACAATAAAATGACATTTTAAAAAACTGATTAGTGTGTACACTGACTTTACCACCTTCCAGACATTGAATTAACTATAACTGAATTGTGATCAAAATGCAAAACAAAGTAATTTGCTGAAAATAACATGAGAGAATATTTATGTGACTTTGGGTTAAGTTTTATTTGTGAAAGATAAATTTATAAGTTTGTATTAAATAAAAAAAGAAAAAAAACTTCCAATCCAGGAAATACACGCTGTGAAGGAAATAAGAGAAAAGCCAAAGACAGGGAGAAATATTTGCAAAACATTTCTCTAAAAAGGAACTTGAATGCAAAATATATAAATAACTCTTCAAACTCAACAATGAAAATACAACCATCCTAATTTTTTAAACTGGCCAAAAGATATATGCAGACGTCTCATTGAAAAGATATGCAGATAATAAATAAACATATAAGAGATACTTGAAATCCCATCATCAGGTAATTTCAAATGAAAATAGCAATGTGTACACCTATTAGAATGGCTAAAAGCCAAAACACAAATAACACCAAGTGCTAATGAGGATATAGAATTCATTGCTGGTGGGAATGCAAAATGATACTGTAACTGAAGAAGAGAGTTTAGCTGTTTCTTACGAAGTTAAACATAGTCTTCTCCTACAATCTCAACAATCATGTTCCTTGGTATTTACACGAATGAATTGAATACTTGGTTACACACAAAAACCTGTGCACAAATGTTTATACGTATGCCAAAACATGGAAGCAATCAACACATTCTTTATTTGGCCAATAGATAAGCAAACTGTGATGCATCTCCACAGCGGAATGTTAATCATTTAATAATAAAAAGAAATGAGCTATCAAGGTATGAAAAGACGAAAAGGAAGGTTACATGTGCATTCCTAGGTAAATGAAGCCAGTCTAAAAAGATTGTGTCCTCTGTGATTCCAACTATATGGTGTTCTAAAAACAAATCTTTAGAGACATTAGAAAGATCAGTGTTTGCCAAGAGTTTGGTAAGGTTTAGTGGGAGGATAGGAGAGAAGAATAAAGGGGAGCAAATAGGTAGAGAAAGGAGCATTTTTAGGGCATTGAAACTAATCTGTATGTACTGTAATAGTGGGTAATGGTATTATGCATTTGTCAAAATCCATATGACTATACAATATAAAAAGTAAACTCTAATGTGAACTTTGGACCGTAGTTAATAATAATGCATTGTATCAATATTGGTTCATCAACTCTAAGAAATATACTATGCTCAAGCAAGATTTTATTAACAGGGGAAACTTGGAAGAGGGAGAGGATATATATGAGGACTTTTTTTTTACTTTATATTCAATTTTTAAAATAAACTTCTCTAAAAATATAGTTATTAAAAATTAGTTTATTAATCTCAATGAACATGAAATATAATTAGATATTGCTGAAAAGAAAGTTAGTGAATTACAAAATAAATTTTTAAAATTTCAAAGAATGCAGCACACAGAAATAAAATTACAAAGATGATACAAGAGAAGATTGAAGACATGAGAAAGATACAACAAAAAAATTAGCATATGCTTCCAATTTAGGTATATGAAAAAAGTATAGAGACAGCAGACTAGTTGCAGTATTTTAAAATATATTGGCTAAGAAATTCCTAGATTAATTAACTATATAAATCTTAAAATTCAGATAGCACAAAAACTTGAAACAAGGTTTTTTTTTTAAATCCACAAGTGAACATCTAGTCATAAAATTGTGGAAGACCAAAATTAAAGGATGGAGCTCTAAATGGTCATTCAGAGAGAAAAGAAACGACAACAGATTGACAGCAGATTTATAATTATCAACAGTGCAAACCAAGAGACAATGAAATGTTTCCCAAAAGTGAATACATGTAGCTCTCGATATTAAAAAATAGAGAAACTGATCAAGATTTTAATACACAAAAGAATTTTATGTAATATTGTATTTTAAAATATCACTGACACAAATAATAGTCCAAGAAAAATGTATAACTAGCTAGCAAAATAAAAAAAGCTTTATAATGACTGAAATTATGTTCTTTTTAATATTGAGGCATAAGAAAGTTATACAGTTTAGCCAGGCTGATGTCAACTGAAAGGAAAAATAGCTTAATAAAAGAGATATTATTTAGTGAGCTTATTATTAAGAAAAAATTACACATCAAGATCCAGTCTAAAAATCAGTTGAAAGGTAATATAATCTTTATATGAAAATACAGGTTCAAATATAATTTAGCTTTAAATGAAATGGATTATTACAATAATCTTGTAGCACAATAAAATTTGAGAAGGATTTATGAGGAGAAATTTAACTATCAAATAAAACCAAACTTGAAAAAGGACTACTGAAACTGGTAAAGCTTTATGTTAAATGTATCTATATCTGAAACAAACAAAAAAACATTTGGCTTTTTAGTTTATCCTGTCTCATAAACTCTAATGAAAAAGTGAATATATACATGTGACCAAAGGGAGCATAAACTTAGCACAGGGAGAGGGATGTGTTTTATGAAAAAAAAGAGCTGATAAAATTGGTTATAAGTTATGAAAAATCTATAGGAAATTTGATATGTGGATAAAGGGTTTTCTTTAGGGCTTTGATACTAGCACATCCCTTGAGAAAAAGCATCATTTTACATGAAAGACATGAAAACAACATAAAATAAAGAATAGATTCATATTTTTTCAAATATATTATGTTAGAGTTATAGATGTATTCATATTTTTTACATTCGTTTTTAAGGTAAAATATAATGAATGAAGGGAAATGCAGAGAAAACGCAGCCTGCTCTGTGATTCAGATATGTGAGTTCTAGGAGGCAAGAAACACAAATTCAATAATTTCATGTACCTCAATAATTCATGGTCTGTGGAGATGTCATTAAAGAAACAATAACTACTAGAAAAGAAAAAGTGACTGAACATTGTTAACATTCATGGTTTACAGAAAACATTGTAGCAAAATTAACAAATGTAAACAAAAAGAAAGCAAACCACATCTCAAACAGATGTTTCACTCCCAGACACTCGAAATGAATGGCTGACCGAACACCAGAGGCTCTTTATTTTATCAAGTTATTTATACAACCAGAGGTGAGAAAATTTGAGTTTTAAAAAGAATAAGAGTTTCTTTTTTAACTAAATTATTTTAAATTGAAGGATAATTGCTTTACAGAAAGAAGGTAAGAATTTCTTAATAAATGTATTATTTTATCAAGTACATTGACTGATTTAATACAAATACCAAAGACTTAAAATATTTATATGTAATGTACGTACAAGCATGCATAAATATCTAGGCTTAACTAGAAAGGAGGATCTAAAAAATTTTCAAAATTAAAGAGTTGTTCTGTTTGAGTAAAGGCTGTCCATAAGCGATTATGTTGTAAGTTTGCGATGATATTTGTAAAATAGCTATTGTTTTAAAAGGGCTTCCCTGGTAGGTCAGAGGGTAAAACGTCTGCCTGCAATGTGGGATACCTGGGTTCAATCCCTGGGTCGGGAAGATCCCCTGGGGAAGGAAATGGCAACCCACTCCAGTACTCTTGCCTGGAGAATCCCATGGATGGAGGAGCCTGGTGGGCTACAGTCCACTGGGTCGCAAAGAGTCGGACACGACTGAGCAACTTCACTTTCACTTACTGTTTTAAATGTTTTAAAAGAGATATTATTAGCTCAGGCTAAAAATAGTAAAATCTATTTTTAAATGTGCCTGTATAAAGATGTGCGTGTATAATGAAGTGTCAACTTGCAGCGTTCTTCCGTAACTTCCCCCTTGTGATCAGAAAAGCGTTACGGATTATTTTTTCAAAAGTGGAGACGGTGAGTTAGGAAGAGTGTCATGGGGTAGAAAAGAAAGTAAAGAAGTTAGCTTATGTTCAAATGGAGGCTAGACTACCACAGTCCAGCTAGGGTCATATCTGAAAGGGACATCAAGCATGAAAGGACAGCAGTATACAGTTGCTGGTCAGGGGAACACTACATGTGTCAGCCATGTAAGCAAAACTCCAGGAATAGAAGAGTGACGGCCTACTTGCCCCTGGCATATAGCAAGAGGCCACACAGGAGCATCAGTCCTGAAAAGGGATGGATTCTCAAAATTAAAAAAAAGAAAAGAAGAGCCATGAGAGTCTGCAAAACAAGGTGGAAAAAAAATGCGACTAAATCAGACCTAAAGACTACATACGGAGCAACTCAAGGGTCATGGGAGTCATCTTCTGTTTAGAAAAGTTTTATTTCTGTACAGCGGTTCGCAGGGTTCTTGCCATCAGTAAGAGTACAGGCAGTGGATGCCACAAGTAAACCCTTTCAGAGGAATGACAGAGACCGGATGAGAAAACAAAATGCAAGAAAGGCTATAAATTGAGGTTGCTTTTTGGTCAACATTTCGGTTTGTTGGATCACTGGTTAGTGGTTTCATTTGGGGGAGTGGTTTGGGGGTATATAGATATTATTTTGGATGTCTGAACGCTATCACTGGAAAAAGTATCTTTTAATAATAAATGACTCATGAGCTCCGGTGAACCTAAATCAAATCTGGAAGCAAAGGTAGTCTGAAGACTCGCATGTAAATCAAAGGTCAACCAGTACCTGGTGCGAACTGGCAGTCAGTCCACAACATAACAAAAGAAACAAAAGATGGTGGTCTATATTTTGTGTGTGTGTGTGAAATGGAAAATGCATATTTTAAATAGTGAAACTAAAAAGACTTACCAAAGTTTCACTTAACACACATATACACACATGAGCATACACACACACAAACCCCACGAATTTAAAATGTGCATCTCTTAGTTATATTGAAAATTGCATGAATTTGTGTGGAATAAATGTGATGCTTTTTTAGAACTTTTTTTTCATAGTTTGAGCTATGTTTTTGTATATTTTCAGCTTCCCTAACACGGATGCACCATGATTCTCAATGCAGCAAAGTATATCAACTAAGTGCATTTCAAACACTAAGTATGCTTTCCATTTTTACAATAAACATAAAATTTCATTCAACTAGGTAAGTTAAGATATATATGGGACCAAAATACATTTAAGAAAAGAATGAGTTGCAAATTAATAGAATAGAGAAACTGTGATTTAGAGGAAAATCCTTGATAATCAAAACAAGTAAATGCTAAAATTAGAAGTTTGTAAAATATTTTCATTTTCTAAAGTCAAAGACTCAAAATGCAGACAACAAAAAGAATATATTAATCATTGGTCAGCCTCAACAAAACAGCAATAATAAATTAAAAATAAAAATTAAATGCTAAAAACATACTCAAAGACTATACAAGCTATCGTGTAACATAAATTGTTATAAACCCTGCCTGATACTTTAAAATTTTATCTATTTAAATTTGATTATTAGGTCAATTGATTATTAGGTCAATATTGATTTTCAGCAAAGTACCTTTCAATAAATCGGTCATTTGACATATTGGCTTTTTAAAGATTAATATTTATCTCCCCCCAAAATCTGACTTAAAATCAAATTATCACTTTCTCCAGTTTAGTCACACTGACACATGTCTTTTCTTTCAACACGTTAATGTTCCTTTCATAAATGAGTCTTTGGGGATATCATTCCATTTGGTTAAACACTCTTTCACTCCTTTCCATTTATGGAGAAGGCAATGGCACCCCACTGCAGTACTCTTGCCTGGAAAATCCCATGGACAGAGGAGCCTGGTGGGCTGCAGTTCATGGGGTCACTAAGAGTCTGACACAACTGAGCGACTTCACTTTCACTTTTCACTTTCATGCATTGGAGAAGGAAATGGCAACCCGCTCTGGTGTTCTCGCCTGGAGAATCCCAGGATCGGGGGAGCCTGGCGGGCTGCCATCTTATGGGGTCACACAGAGTCAGACACGACTGAAGTGACTTAGCAGCAGCAGCAGCAGCAGTTAAATTCTAAATATTGTCAGCTATATTTCAGCTGCACAAAACATTACTTCAACCTCATAGTTATACCTAAACTGTAATTATAAGACCATTGGTTTCAATATTTGACTAATGATTTTGATAGATTGGGTTATATTTCAAAAAATATTTATGTCATTCCCCCTGATGCAGAGTATACTTCCCTGCTAAGTTAATGTTGAGACTAGTTATGTGAATTGTTTAACTAAGGGAATGTTTGCTAGTCTGAGACAAGAGCTCAAGAAGCATCATGGGGTTTTCACCTACCATCTTGCTATTGCTCTTTGGCCTGTGATATGAGAGGAATGCATACTGGATAGCCAGAAAATGAGACATGTTTGGAGCTGAAATAGCTCGAATTTGCATCCAGCAGTCAAGTTCAACACAGTCCAAGCCAAGCCGGAGACTTGGATATGGGAAAAAAACAACAACAACAACAGTGGTTTGGTTTTAAATTGGTTAGTTTAGGGGTAAATTGTTATATGAAATTATAGTGACAATAGCTGACTACTACAAACACTGTTTCCAAAACTATAGTGAAACAATTCTTGAATAAATGAACAAGTACATAAAAATGGAAATAACATAAATTATTTTCAATATGCTAATGGTTAGATAAAATATGGTTCATTCTTTTGAAGATGACTCAGTAACTAGAAATTCTGCTTTCAGATTTATTGGTATGTATCCTAATTATCTTATGACAGAAAGTGAAGAACTAAAGAACCTTGTGATGAAAGTGAAAGAGAAGAGTGAAAAAGTTGGCTTAAAACTCAACATTCAGAAAACTAAGATCATGGCATCTGGTCCCATCACTTTATGGCAAATAGATGGGGAAACAATGGAAAAGGTAACAGACTGTTTTGGGGGGCTCCAAAATCACTGTCAATGGTGACTGCAGCCATGAAATTAAAAGACACTTGCTCTTTGGATGAAAAGTTATGACCAACCTAGACAGCATATTAAAAAACATAGACATTACTTTGCTAACAAATGTCCATCTAGCCAAACTTTAGTTTTTCCAGTAGTTATGTATGGATGTGAGAGTTGGACTATAACGAAATCTGAGCACCAAAGAATTGATGCTTTTGAACTGCGGTGCTGGAGAAGACTCTTGAAAGTTCCTTGGACTGCAAGGAGATCCAACCAGTCCATCCTAAAAGATATAAGTCCTGAATATTCATTGGAAGGAATGATGCTGAAGCTGAAACTCCAATACTTTGGCCACCTGATGTGAAGAACTGACTCATTTGAAAAGGCCTTGATGCTGGGAAAGATTGACGGCAGGAGGAGAAGGAGATAACAGAGGATGAGACGGTTGGGTGGCATCACCAACTCAATGGAGATGAGTATGAGTAAACTCTGGGAGTTGATGATGGACAGGGAGACCTACCATGCTGCAGTCCATGATTGCAAAGAGTGGGACACGACTGAGCGACTGAACTGAACTGATCCTAATTATTTCATGCCATTGGGTATTTCTGCTTAAAAATACAAAGCCAACTGAACATTTTTTGTCTTTATAGGGTTCTAGATTTTTTGCTTAAATAATCCTTTATTTTTACTGGAATTACAATACTGTTTATAGAATATATCAGTATTTCTGAAGATTTTTTCCTGATTCAACATTTTTTGGAATTTAATTTTGCTTTTGATATGTGGAAGATTTAGTTCTCTTATCATTTCAAGATTTTTTTCATATTATTGCCTTGAATAAAAATATATGAATATGTATATATATGTATTTATATATGTATAAAATTTGTTGAACCCCTCTACAAATTTCTGATGCAATAGGAAACTGCTTATATTAAATTTGTACATAAAAATTAAGATTATAAAACTGATATGAGAGAAAAGACACTTATTTTCCTATACTGGAAAAAAATTTAAAAATAAAAGTACTGTGTAGAAATACTCACTGAAATGCTTCAGTGTTTATACTGGATTGCATGAATGATTTATCTTTACATGTCCCTCCTCCATGACACAGGTATTTTGTTTGTTCTCTTTTGTTTTCATGGATAAAGAGCTTTTGATATTTCAAATAAACAGAAAATAGAGCAAAACATACAGTCAGACTGATTGGAGGTCAAAATACATTTCAAGCTTTTATTAAATTATCTTGGAAAAGTTTCCTAGTTTCTCTGAGACTTAGCTTGCTCATCTGGTATGATTTAAGTGGGATAATGTAATGCACTCAATATCAGCAAGTAATAAATATCCAATAAATGCCTCACAGGTATTGTCTTTCAACATCCCAGTGCGACAACCTTAGTCCAAGCCACCATTACCTATTTCTTATACTACTCGTATGACTTCTTAAAGTCATTCTCCATACAGTGATAGTGAAGAGAAGTTCATGCAAGGGTTACATACTAGACTGCCAGCAATTTTTGTAAGGGTGCAGAATAGGGTATGTGAGTGAAGATGTTTAGTCTTGATGTTTTCACTGTCAACTGAAATCATCAAGGCTGGTTCATCCACAATGAACCATTAAGAGAAGAAAGACTGATAAACAGTGAAGATGAAAAGAGGTGTGGGAAGAAGGGGAGAGAGACTACCAATCGATGCAGATCTGTGTATCCTCTGCAGATTGACTTAGTAAGTAATGAACGGTAAACTACAAGATACGAAATCACCAGCGCTCCATTTGGAACCATAAGAGTAGACTGGGCTAGAACTGTACAATCTGTTAAGCAAACACTGTGCGTGTCTGGAAAGGTTGTGTTCCATATGGAAGGACACAGTTAAGTCGCGCTCACCGCAAGCACTCGGTCAGTGTGATAGGGTATCATGAGTCTGACTCCATGCTTGGTTGTATTTACTTCTGACAGCTTTTAAGCCACGCAAGAACATTAGGCTAAACAAAAGAAGCCAGATACAAAAGACTTCACATTGTATGATTCCAGTTACATGAAATGTTTAGGGAAGACAAAACTATAAAGAAACCAGAGCAGTGCTTGCCTGAAGCTGGCAGGGGGAACTTGGAGTGATTGCAAATGTACGCAAGGGAACTATGTTGGGTTATGAAGTACTCTAGAACTGAATAGTAATGATGGTTGCAAAACTGTACATATTTACTTAAAATACATTGAGCAGGACATTTATGGTAAATAAACTGTATGCTCTGTAAATTATACCTTAATTTAAAAAATGAATTACTAGAAAAAAGACCTATAAAGTATAATCACCTTTGATATAGTTAGATTCAAAAGACATGAAATTATATTTTAATAAATACAGTCTAAAGTATAAAAAGGAAAATAGGAAAATGACATAACTGTATACACTGTTTATTGGCTATATGGATATAATTGATACAGAGCTGCTATTGCACTAATTTTTAGAGTGATTCTCCATAGTGAATGACTTCTTAAATGGACACTTTAAACAAACACTATATTTCTCAATATTTAAAGTTTTTAACATGAAAAATTCATGTACTGTTTTTGTTGCTGTTTTTGTTAACTCTTCTAGATTGTGTGGCCAATAATGTTACTAAAAATGGATTGTATAACCTAAACTGTTTTTATGTTTTACTTTATTAGCACTTATAATGGTGAAAGCCAGTTATAGTAGCAGAAGCCTGACTTGAAAGTTATATTGACTAAAGGAAAGAAATTTTAAAGCCACAGTAAGAAATTCAGAATTCAATATCTGGAAATCTCTGGAAATAGGTTACATGGTTATTGCAAATCTGTAGGACTGAGTGGCTAGAGAACAGGCAGCTAATTTTCAGCTTTAAAGTTTTATTGAGTTTTGAGTTTTGTGACAATGCCTCTATTACCTGCTCAAATAAAATTAAATAAAGCAAAACAAAAAAGAATGAAGCATTTTTTCTAAGTAGAACTGGAACTATTTCCAAGATGTATGAATAAGTAATACAAAGTACAAAATATTTCTAATGCAAGTGTGCATCTCTCTACTTTCAAAGGTACATGCTGCTGCTGAGTCGCTTCAGTCGTGTCCGACTCTGTGCGACCCCATGGACGGCAGCCCACCAGCCTCCACCGTCCCTGGGATTCTCCACTGGAGTGGGTTGCCACTTCCTTCTCCAATGCATGAAAGTGAAAAGTGAAAGTGAAGTCACTTAGTCGTGTTCGACTCTTCGCGACCCCATGGACTGCAGCCTACCAGGCTCCTCCGTCCATGGGATTTTCCAGGCAAGAGTACTGGAGTGGGGTGCCATCGCCTCCTCCATTTAAATGTACATATATGTACATTTATTTGCTTGCATTTGTGTAAAATATTTCTAGAATGATACAATCAAATAAACTATTTCAAGGACTGCCTCTAGTAGAGAGTCTGGAAGACTTAATTCAACTATGGGAAGATGACTTGCTTTTAATTTTTTTCATTTTGTTACTTTTTTAAGTATTTATTATGGATGTTTTACTTTTCAAAAGAAACAAAAATAAATATTCCCAGAAAATGCCTCACATTTATCTCTTTCTTATATCCTTTTTTCCCGAACAAAGCTTTACCTATACTCCAATACAGAGGTCTTTCTATATCATTATCCCCCCTTTTTATTTCATTCCAACGTGCTAATTATTCTTTTTGATGGAGATTTTGATGCTAAAGGAAAACTATGATTCCTTTGTAACTTTATACCAAAGGCAAGGTTTACTTTTTTATGACGCACAATTTTGTATGACTATTGATTGTCTAACTGGCAACACTCATTTTGATGTAGCTGATATATTATAATATGCATAGTTTCATTTAGATTAAGACAAGTTTAATTAAAAACAAAATGTCTCCAAAATAAACTACAAAAAGAATAAACTCTGTAGTTAACATTTGTTCAAAAGTACCTTTTGATGATCATTATTAAAAGAATATCAAAATAAATACAAAATAATTTTAAACTTTAATATTTATCACTTCATGTACTAAATTCACAATCAAAAACAAATTAAGATAGATGAAAGATCACTGACCTAAACTATTTTGAAATGAGTATTTGTCACTTGCTTCTCAAGGTCAAACAAAATAATAAATTATATTATCAAAATAATTCAAATTTTAATGGGAAATACCTTTTTTCCCTGTGAAACCATCTTTCTCATAAAATAAGGATAAACTCTGTGTCTTGGTGGTGCATGTATAGATACAAACAAGTTGATTCAAACTGGCTGGAGAACATTTCTATAGCCTGTTTTAATAAATTTGGCAAATTTACATCCTCTGTGTTTTGATTTACTATCATAAATGAGGTTAATTTGATAACAAACTTCAGTTGATTCCACACTATAAAGACTAGCCCTATAAGGTTGCTGGGCCATCAACCCAAGTAAAAGCAAAATGGGTGCACTGACCTTCTGACTTCATCTATTATAATGAAATAATTGTCATTACTTTACGAGATTCCTAAAGTGTTTAGTGAAAGTTTAAAATGCCAAGCGTACCGTTATTACACAGTTATATTTCTTTGCCAGTGTACTTTTCTCAGTTTTAACTTCTTAAAATGAAAATCTAAGGAGCTTCAGCCCTTAAAGAAAATGCCCCTGACACCTCAAATGAATTTTTATGCTTATTTGTTTATTTAGGGGAGGAATAACTATTTACTGGCTGTAGCATTCACAAATCAGTTGTAACTGCTAGTTGAAATATTTACTTTACTTTACTTTCTGATCCAGAACCAGTTTATTAGTAAAAATCTTGCTATGGTTGACAAAAAAAAAAGTTTCATTTATTCAGAACAGTCAAAATGTAGTGGTTTATTAGGTCATTTTAAAATTTCTCTAATCAAACAAAGTCCCTGGTCGCTCAGCTGGTAAAGAATCTGCCTGCAATGCAGGAGACTCTGGTTCAGTTCTTGGACTGGGAAGATCCCATAGAGAAGGAATCGGCTACCCACTCCACCACTCTTGGGCTTCCCTGGTGGCTCAGATGGTAAAGCGTCTGCCTGCACTGCAGGAGACCTGGGTTCGATCCCTAGGTCAGGAAGATACCCTGGAGAAGGAAATGGCTACCCACTCCAGTACTCTTGCCTGGAAAATTCTATGGATGGAGGAGCCTGGTGGGCTACAGTCCATGGGATCGCAAAGAGCTGGACACAACTGAGCAGCTTCACTGGTTCACTGCTGGCTCAGATGGGAAAAGAATTTGCCCACAGTGCTGTAGACCTGGGCTGGATCCCTGGGCTGGGATGATCCCCTGGAGGAGGGCATGGCAACCCACTCCCGTATTCTTCCCTGGAAAATCCCCATGGGCAGAGGAGCCTGGAGGACTATACAATCCATGGTCTCACAAAGAGTTAGACGTGACTGAGTGACTGAGCACAAACAACTATAAGTTCTAATACCTTTAAGCAAATTAGAAGTTTGGAAATCTACTTATGCTATTCATGTAAAACATAGAACAATTATAAAATATGCAGCCATAGAAAACAATATATAATAAAAGAACAAAGAAATGCAGAGAGAAATAGTGTTTGCAGCTAATATACGTCATTGTGGAGGAGTCACATTCACAAAAGAAATATTCAATGAATGCTCTACTTCTTACATATCAACTTTCAGAATCGAAGGGGAATAAGTCCCTAAGCAGGATGAACAATTATTTTACTGTTATTATAAGAAATATAATTTAAAATATATTCAAAGAGATCTGAAAATCACTGCCGTGTGTGTTTACAAACAGGTGCAGACTTTGAACAGTCAAATTGGCTCACAGACAATTTATACGCTATTGCATTCTCTTTCATCAGTTTCAGCATCCCATATTTAGCACGGAGTTGTCCCAAAAGTTCCTTTATGTGAAAGCTCTTCTCAGATGTCCTCACAGCTAATATTCACTTCAAGGATATGCTCAAATGTCATCTCATCTCGGAAACCTTTCCTGATCCACCTATTAACTGCACTCTCCTTGACTTTTCTTCTCTCACTCTGCTTTAGTTTTATTCTTAATATTTAACATAATCACCTAGATAGATAGAGATCTTAGAAAGATAGATAGATTTTTGTCTCTATTCCCATCCCACCAAGAATACAGTTCCATGAGACAATGTGTACTTTTTTTTTCCCACTCTGGTATTTCCAGTACCTAAATAGTACCAGACAAATAAAAGATGACCCAAACATCATCTCTATTAATAAACAGAATAGTGAGTAGAATTTGTCCAACAAATTACTGGAAATGGTTGAAGACAAGGGGTTTAAACAACCACAAACAACTAAATTTATTTTTTTTAATTGAAGTATGTTTGACTTACAGTATATAATGCACCAAAGTTATTAAAATATTACTGACTATATATATTCCCTGTGCTATATATTATATTCCTATGACTTTATAACTGGTAGTTGTACCTCTAAATCTCCTTCATCTATTTCAACAACCCTCTATCTGCCTTCCCTCTGGCAATCACTTGTTTATTCCCTTTATATGTGAGTTTGTTTCTCTTTTGTTCAATTTGTTTATCTGTTTCATTTTTTAGACTCCACATATAAGTGAAAATACAGTTTTTGTCTTTCTTGGTTTGAAAGCTAAGTTTCACTTAGCATAGAACCCTCCAGGTCAATCCATGTTGTTGCAAATTGAAAATTTTCATTCTTTTTTAACTTTGAGTAATATCTCATCCTGCATACATACATCTTCCTTATCCACTCGTCTGTCAGTGGGCATTTAGCTTTCTTCTCAGATCAGTTGCTCAGTTGTGTCCGACTTTTTGCAGCCCCATGGACTGCAGCACACCAGGCTTCCCTGTCCATCACCAACTCCTAGAGCTTGCTCAAACTCATGTCCATTGAGTCAGTGATGTCATCTAATCAGCTCATCCTCTGTTGTCCCCTTTTCCTCCTGCCTTATATCTTGTCCAGCATCAGGATCTTTTCTAGTGAGTCAGTTCTTTAGATCAGGTGGCCAAAGTACTGGAGCTTCAGCTTCAGCATCAATCATTCCAATGAGTATTCAGGACTGATTTCTTTTTTCCTTGTAGTCCAAGGAAACCCAAGAATGTTCTCCAACATCAAAGTTCAAAAGCATCAGTTCTTCAGTATGCAGCTTTCTTTATGGTCCAACTCTCACATCCATACGTGACTACTGGAAAAATCATAGCTTTGACTAGATGGATCTTTGATGGCAAAATAATATCTGTGGTTTTTAATATGCTTCCTAGGTTGGTCATAGCTTTTCTTCCAAGCAGCAAGTGTCTTTTAATTTCATGATTGCAGTCACCATCTACAGTGATTTTGGAGCCCCAAAAGTAGTCTGTCACTGTTTCCATTGTTTCCCCATCTATTTGCCATGAAGTGATGGGGCCAGATGCCTGATCTTCATTTTCTGAATGTTGAGCTTTAAGCCAACCTTTTCACTCTCTTCTTTCACTTTCATCAAGAGGCTCTTTAGTTCTTCTTCACTTTCTGCCATAAGGGTGGTGTCATCTGAGAATCTCAGGTTATTGATATTTCCCCTGGCAATCTTGATTCCAACTTGGGGTGCACATATTTTTTAAAGTTAGTGTTATTGTTTTCTTTGGGTAAATATTCAAGAGTGAAATTGCTAGGTCATATAGTAGTTCTATTTTTACTTTTTTGGGGAAAACTCTATACTGCTTTCCATAATGGCTACATTAATTTACATCCCCATCAACAGTGCACAAGAGTTCCTGTTGCTCCACATCCTTGCCAGCACTTGCTATTGGCTGTCTTTTTTATGACAACCATTCAGACAGATGGGGAGTAATATTTCATTGTGACTTTCCATGCATTTCCCTGATTTTGAGTGATGGTGAGCATCTTTTCCCATGTCTGTTGGCCATCTGTATTTTTTTGAAAAATGTCTAGAAAGATCATATGGTTATTTTTCAATTAACTGCTTATATTTTTGGTATTGAACATATCATTTACAAATATATTCCCCCATTCAGTAGGTAGCCTCTTTGTTTCCTTAATGGTTTCCCACATTATGCAATGTAGTCCCATTTGTTTAATTTTGCTTTTGTTTCCCTTGTCTCAGCAGACAGATCCAAAAATACTGCTAATACTGATGAGAAAGAACATATTGCCTCTATTTTATTCTAGGCTTTTCAGAGTTTAAGTTCTTACATTTAAGTCTTTAATCCATTTGAGTTTATTGATTTATATGTTGTGAGAAAATAGCCTAGTCTTTTACATGTGGCTGTCTGGTTTTCCTAATGCTACTTATTGAAGAGACTGTCTTTCTTGCATTATATATTCTTGCCTCCTTTGTTACAGATTAATGAACCATAATTGTGCATGGGTATTTGCTTGACTCTATTCTCTTCCATTAATTTACTAGTGTTTTTTCACGCCAGTACCATACAATTTGTTAATTATTTTTTCATTGAGAGTTCAAGGTCTTATCCTAGAAGTATAACTCATTGTGGGAACTCTGACAGACAGCAAGTGGTAGATTTATGATTTTTGGTGGCGACAACATGCCAATTAAATAAGCAGATCTTTCTCTATTCCTTTAGATAACTGATGACCTGTTTGTCATAAATCATTATAAGAAAATTTTCATAGAAATGATGCAAGGATTAAATTATTTTCTGTATTCTGTATTAGAATAATATCAACAATAGAGAGTAAAAAATATAAGACTTTCAGATCCTGGGAACTTGCCAACCATATGGAAGGCAATAGAACCCAGTGTGGTATAGTAATTAAGAGAAGAACCTGGAATATCTGCTACTTTCAAAATTTAAGTCTGGCATTGGTAGCAATAGAATCTTAGGACTAATTTACTTAACCTCTATAAATTACTTTCCTCATCTATAACAGCAGTACTTACTTTATATAGATATAGCAAAAATCCAATTTTTTAAATCAACATAAGGCACTTACCACCGCTTAGCAATTAGCAAGGCCTATATAAATGTGAGTTATGGCTGTTTCTGTCACTGTTTCCACTGTTTTCTCCATCTATTTGCCATGAAGTGATAAAACCAGATACCATGATCTTAGTTTTTTTAATTTTGAGTTTTAAGCCAGTTTTTTCACTCTCCTCTTTCACCTTTATCAACAGCCTCTTTAGTTCCTCTTCACTTTCTGCCATGAGGGTGGTGTCATCTGCATATCTGAGGTTATTGATACTTCTCCCGGCAATCTTGATTCCAGCTTGAGCTTCATCCAGCCCAGCATTTTGCACGATGTACTCTACATATAAGTTAAATAAATAGGGTGAAAATATACAGTCTTGATGTACTCCTTTCCCAATATGGAAACAGTCTGCTGATCCATGTCTAATTTTAACTGTTGCTTCTTGACCTCTATAAAGATTTCTCAGGAGGCAGGTGAGGAGGTCTGACACTCCCTTCTCTAAGAATTTTCCATGGTGTGTTGTGATCCACACAAAGACTTTGGCATAGTCAATAAAGCAAAAGTACATGCTCTTCTGGAACTCTCTTACTTTTTCTATGATCCAACCGTTGTTGGAAATTTGATCTCTGGTTCCTCTGCCTTTTCTAAATCTAGCTTGAACATCTGGAAGTTCTCAGTTCACATACTATTGAAGCCTCACTTGCAGAACTTTGAGCATTAATTTTCAGGCCTGTGAGATGAGTGCAATTGTGCAGTAGTTTGAACATTCTTCAGCATTGCCTTTCTTTGAGATTGGAATGAAAACTGACCTTTTCCAGTCCTGTGGCCACTGCTGAGTTTTCCAAATTGGCTGGCATATTGAGTGCAGCACTTTCACAGCATCATCTTTTAGGATTTGAAATAGCTCAACTGGAATTCCATCACCTCCACTAGCTCTCTTCATAGAGATGTTTCCTAAGACCCACTTGACTTTGCATTCCAGGATGTTTGGCTCCAGGTGATAGCATTGCCTTTCTTTGGGATTGGAATGAAAACTGACCTTTTCCAGTCCTGTGGCCACTGCTGAGTTTTCCAAATTTGCTGGCATATTGAGTGCAGCACTTTCACAGCATCATCTTTTAGGATTTGAAATAGCTCAACTGGAATTCCATCACCTCCACTAGCTCTCTTCATAGAGATGTTTCCTAAGACCCACTTGACTTTGCATTCCAGGATGTTTGGCTCCAGGTGAGTGATTGCACAATCTTGGTTATCTGGGTCGTGAAGATCTTTTTTGTACAGTTCTTCTGTGTCTTCTTGCCACCTCTTCTTAATATCTTCTGCTTCTGTTAGCTCCATACTGTTTCTTTCCTTTATTGTGCCCCTCTTTGCATGAATTGTTCCCTTGGTATCTCTAATTTTCTTGAAGAAATCTCTAGCTTTTCTCATCCTATTGTTTTCCTCTATTTCTTTGCATTGATCACTGAGGAAAGCTTTCTTATCTCTCCTTGCTATTCTTTGGAACTCTGCATTCAGATGGGTATATCTTTCCTTTTCTCCAGTTGGAAACAGTGACAGACTTTATTTTATTTTGATCCAAAATCACTGAAGATGATGACTGCAGCTGTGAAATTAAAAGATGCTTGCTCCTTGGGAAAAAAAAAAAAAGCTATGAACAAGCTGAACATTAAAAAGCAGAGACATTACTTTGCCAACAAAGGTCTGTCTAGTCAAAGCTATGGTTTTTCCAGTAGTCATGTATGGTTGTGAGAGTCAGACCATAAAGGAAGCTGAGTGCTGAAGAACTGATGCTTTTGAACTATGATGTTGGAGAAAACTCTTGAAGAGTCCCTTGTATGCAAGGAGATCAAGCTAGTCAATTATTATTCATTGGAAGGACTAATGCTGAAGCTGAAGCTCCAACACTTTGACCACCTGATGCAAAGAACTGACTCATTGGAAAAGACCTTGATGCTGGGCAAGATGAAGGCAGAAAGAGAAGAGGATGACAGAGGATGAGATGGTTGGATGACATCACCAACTCAGTGGACATAAGTTTGAGTGGGTTCAGGGAGTTGGTGATGGACAGGGAAGCCTGGTGTGCTTCCATGGTATTGCATGGAGTTGGATACGACTGAGAAACTGAACTGAACTGAATATCTTTTTTATGGTCAGGGAATGTCTTTTTTTTTTAAGCAAATAATTAATGAATGACATAATGGTCTTACTCACTGAGTATTTCACAAGTACCTGCTTATTACAGAAATTTAGTAGACACTATTAACTTAAAAAATTACAAATGTACATTTTTAAAAATTCCTAGATTGAGTTCCCACAGATGGGAGATGGGGGTGGGGGGTCGATATTTGTATTGCTTTATTTTTAGCATCTGATAAATACTGTTGAATCAATGAATGAATGATGAACCCTTAAACCTAATTACTAATATTTTCATAATTAAATCTTTCATTTAACTATATTCTTAACTCATCTTTTCTCTTAGATAAGTCCCAATTCATGTATAATTGGTCTTCAGCCTAGAAAAGTATGCATTTCTCCTTCAATAAAACAGTAGTTTGGCCCCTCCGTCCTGCTGCTGCTGCTGCTGCTAAGTCGCTTCAGTCGTGTCCGACTCTGCGACCCCATAGACAGCAACCCACCAGGCTCTTCTGTCTCTTGGATCCTCCAGGCAAGAGTACTGAAGTGGGTTGCCATTTTCTTCTCCAACACGTGCATACATGCTAGGTCGCTTCAGTCGTGTCTGACTCTATGTGACGCTATGGACAGCAGCCCACCAGGCTCCTCTGTCCATAGGATTCTCTAGGCAAGAATATTGGAGTGGGTTGCCATTTCCCCCTCTGTCCTAAAGGCCACTAAAATAATATGGATCATTATTGCCCTTTACAACACCCTTCTCAAGCCCTAAGTTTCTCTGATAACTATGCCCTTTCCCAACATCTTAATTGTCCATGATAATAAGACAAAATAAGAGTTTCCCCTTTTTCTGGAGGGGGATTTTTTTTAAACCCTCTAATTTCATGTTTCCCATAAGAAACACCCAGAATATGGCACAAGTCAATATAATTGGGTATGCATCATTATAATCACATAGGAATTATAATTCTCATAAAGTATACCTTTTTATGCAGTGACTAGGACAAAATGGATTTCACTATTACTCACAAGATAGGGCTTCTATCTAGGGCTTCTATCCTTGTATCCCCAGGAAATGATTCAGTCCTTAACATATATTTGGAGTGATTGTTCAGTAAGTGATTGTTGAGTGCTGAATCATTACTTCAAAATGCCAGACTAATATAAAATAAGAATAAAATTTTCTATGATTTTAAACATCAGAATATATATGCAAAGGATATACTTATGAAAGACAATGTTAGAAAAAATAAGAAAATGCAATGTCTGTAAAAGAGTATCTCTGATTTCTTAATGAATTGACAAATCTTGAAAAGTCTTTTTTTTATTTCTAGGAAATAGGAGTCATTAATAGTTTCGTACTTGAAGTCATAAAAAGAATCAATTTTTAAGTTCAACACAAAGTTGATAACTCAAGATGAAACTTTGTTGTCTAAAACAATTTAAAAGTATTGTACATGTTTCAATGCCATTCTCCTAAATGATCCCACCCTCTCCCTCTCCCACAGAGTCCAAAGGACTGTTCTGTACATCTGTCTCTCTTTTGCTGTCTTGCATAAAGAAATGAATCACCAATCCAGGTTTGCTGAAGGATACAGGATGCTTGGGGCTGGTGCACTGGGATGACTCAGAGGGATGGTACAGGGAGGGAGGAGGGAGGGGGGTTCAGGATGGGGAACACGTGTACACCCGTGGCAGATTCATGTTGATGTATGGCAAAACCAATGCAATATTGTAAAGTAATTAGCCTCCAATTAAAATAAATAAATTTAAATAAATAAAAGTATTGTAGTTCAGTCCCCTGAGTAAAGGACTGAAAAAGATGTATTGAAACGTTAATATTCTTATATTTTTCATTTTGTTCTTTGCAGCCTTCACTCACCTTCCTCCCTCAAGAAAATGTACCTTTATCAGTCCATTCTCTGAAAGTTCATACAGGGACTTAAAGAATGATTGGAAAGAATCTTCTCACTTCCAAGATGACCAAGGAAAGAAGGAACATGGTCCTGCCAAAAGGGACATGGCCACGTGCTGCCCATTCCCTGTACCAACTATGCCCGATGCATGCCCAAGGACAAGGCCATTGAGAAGTCATCACTTGGAACACAGGAGAGGCTGCAGCCATCAGGACATTTCTGAAGGAGTGTTTTCAATGCCTATATGCTTCCCAAGCTGTAGGTGAAACTACAGTACTGCAGGAGTTGTGCCAATCACATTATAGTCAGGAATCATTCTTGCTAAGTCAGGAAGAACTGGACACCTCCATCCACGCTAATTTAGATCTGTGGGTGCTGTCTCTAGCCCTCCACCAAAACTTGTGTAAGGATATAAGTCCATAAAGACTTACTTAAAGAAATAAGTATTTCTTTAAGTGAGAAATACTGTTCAGTGAAAAGATAAGAAAATGGAAATTATACTTAAAAAAAAGAGGCAGGAACAAATTCAAGATATAGGAATCTTCATGACTTAAAATTCAGGCAACTTTTTGGAGAGGAAGGACGAAAGATTCAAAAAATAAGAGGTTTATAAGAATCTGAAGGTTGTAAACAAAAACAGAGAGGAAAAAAGGATGACTTCTGAAAGTACTTTTATGAGATAAATTTGATTAAAACTTAGAGTTATTTGAGAGATACAAGTTTAACTAGTATCACATAGCAATTACCTTATTTACATACTGGTATTTTTGTTCTGTTTTAATGATGCTAAAACTGGGCTATGTGGGTCTCTAAGGTGATATTAGGAAAATGCTTACTGGATTGGAAACAGGAGTTGCTAGACAAAAAGTGTTCTAAGATTGCTTAATCATCAGTTATTACATGTATTATTCTATTTATAAACAAGTATTTTTTAAATTTAATGCTCACAGCCATACTGTGATTACAAGTAAGTGAACCAAGATTCAAAAAGACAGATTAACCCACATTGACATGTAATGGATGTAAGATTCATACCCAGATATCCTATTCTGAATTTTATGAGCTACATCCTGCAACTTCTGTATAAGCCACAAAAATTTATATGTCAATGAAGCAAACTAATCACCGATCCTAGTAAAATATAAATAGCAAACAAGTTATTTAGATTAGATCTGCTATAAATATTTGGATTGAAAATGCCATCTTTTCAATATAATACTGAAAATATTGTTGTTCAGAAGTTAACATATCAGAATTAAGCAAAGCATTTTAGAAGATGCCTGTTTTAAGAAAACTCCTTTCACAAATCAAATGTCTGTTTGATGCCACTCCCACTGTGCATAATGCAATTCATCATGTTGTAATGATACAGAAATAGTCCAATTTTATTTCTTTCCATATATGTGTAATTGATCCAGAAAGAAGTTGCTATATTTGAAATTTCAGCTGGCAAGTAGTAAATGAATGGGCAAGCAGCTTTTAGTCATCTGCTTGCCTCTTGGCTAGCCTAATTAAATTTATCTAGTCAGAAAATCTCTAGTAGTAAATTCTTCTATTACTCTGAAACACTATAAACATTTTCCCTGAAATGTTATTCAATTCATCATAATGGAGTCTTTGGGAGGTATCCCCCAAAATATAAATAAATTTTAAAATGTATTCTCAACTCTCAGATCACTGTATACATTATGGGATCATATAATTTGCTTGTCTCTGCTATTTTCCAACATAATCATATCAATTTATACCATACAAACCATTAAAACACAATAAAAAAGGTCATGAGGTGAATTCTATCTTGTAAAGCTTTTACATGTAATAAGTCAATTTTGTTATCAAATGTGCAAATGATGAAGGAAAAAGACTATTTGATGAAGAAAATTCAATATAAGTGTAAAATGCTGATTTTGTATGCAGTCTCTCAGATCTTGGAAAGGTAATCATTTATAACTGTAAAATAATATTAAAATAACCTAATATAGCTGTTTATCTTGATTTGGGGACACATAAGGAGGAAATTGGTTAAAACTTAAGGGAGATTTCTTGACAGTAGAGGTAGTTAAACTCTGGTGCACTACTGGAAAGATTTTTAAATAAAAGTAGTTTTCTTTTCTGAAATTTTTTCAGCATGGTCTAACCCCACAAATCCATTCATGTTCTGCCCCTACTATGTAATATGATATGATATAATATCATATACATATATATGACAAAAGTCATAGACCCTGCCTACACAGAACTTCAATCTAATTGTAGACCGCATAAAATAATTAATAAAACCAAGTTGTAAACACAAGGGGACTTCCCTGGTGGCTCTAAGAATCTGCCTGCAATGTGGAGACCTGGGTTCGATCTCTGGGTTGGGAAGATCCTCTGGAGAAGGAAATGACGACACAAGACAAATAAGTAAATACGCGTAAGAACAGAAAGGCTAGGATGATTACTGCTGGGAGGGGAGAGGAGGGTATGATAGGATTTAAAATGGAACGTCTATGATGAATGTAATAAATGGGGAAAGATGGAGTTAATTTAAACAGAATTAAATTAGGAAAACACAGGACATAAGACAGTAACATGTCAGACATTGCTTGAGAGCAGAACATTTATATATAAAAATATTTAGAGATAAATTTTAACAAGTAGTTTAAGACCAAGCCCTAAAGATCTTTGAATATCAGATTAAGAAGCATTATTTTTTCCTTTGATAAATGGGAAATTTTATGGCCAAAGTCATGTTGGGCAAAGATTAATATGATAAGACTTGACATTGTATTGGGAAGTCTAGAAAGTTAAAAGAACAAAGAATCAGAAAAAAAAATACTATTTAGGAAATTGTGAGAGATACTCTAGCTTGGCTGTCTTAGCACCCATGCTAATTTCCTTCTTATTAGCACTCCTTAATTATAAACATGGTGAGCTAAAAAATACCCCTTCTTAGATTCCTGTTAAAATAGGACAAATCACGTGACAATACCGGCCAATGAGACAGGGTTTTCAGGCTATCTGGAAAATCCTTTGTTCTCCTGATATGGTTGCCACTCTGTTTTACACCTCTTTTACTTTCATGCTAGGAGAAGAGACATAATGGCAATTATGTTGTGATCTTATATGAAAAAGTCCAAGAGAATAACTGAAATTTTAGCATAGAAGTACTCTAAGACTTGATATGATTGAGGTATGAATACATAGATTCATAAAATTAATAAAATCAGCAATCATCTTATCTCCAGCGTTCTTGTTATGTGACTTAAAAAAAAAATGAACCTCTGTTTGGTTACTGCTCTAAAGTTGCAGCCAAAAAATCTGACACAGAAGCTATTAAAAACAATCCAGAAGGGTCAAGAAGAGCACCCAAAACCAAGTTACAGTGGAGGACAGGAAAACACCAGTGAGGTTTCCCATGGCTGATTACATACAGGAAGTATACTTTAGAAGGGATATGTTGATCAGTGCTGTAACACTGAGGCCATGCATAATCACAGCATCTTAACATACCCCCACTGAAATAGATCAAAGGGTTTCCACCCAGCATGTCATCTGTTAGAGACCTAATGTTGTCCTCTCAAACTCACATGTTGAAGCCATAGCCTTCAATGTGTCTATATTTATAGATTTGTCTTTGAAAGTCAAAGTGTTAATTGCTCAGTTGTGTCCAACTCTTTGCAACCACATGGACTGTAGCCCAGATGTTAGTCATATAGTAATTACACAAATAATTATAGACTACATTGCAATAAGTCCTATGATGGAAGAAGATGTATACTGGTTTCGTTAGACTATTAAAAAATAAGGGGATTTGACTTTCAGGAAAATAGGCATAGCTGGAAGGTTTTTTTTTTTTTTTTTTTTTGCTTAAACAATATAGATTTATCTTCTCATAGTTCTGGAGCTTGGAAGTCTAAAATCAAGACACTTTCAGGGTTATTTTCTCCTGAGGGCCCTCTCTGGCTAACAGGCACTTTCTCACTGTGTCTGCATGTGACCTTCCCTCCGGGCATACACATCCCCCTGTCACTTCTTTTTCTTATGACACTAGTCCTGTTGGTGGGACCAGGGACCAGTATGACCTCATGTGACTTTAATTACCTCTTTAAAGAAATATCTATAGGGCTGCCCTGGTGGCTCAGATGGCAAACAAATCTGCCTGCAATGAGGGAGACCCAGGTTCAAACCCTGGGTCAGGAAGATCCTCTGCAGAAGGAAATGGCAACCCACTCCAGGATTCTTGCCTGGACTTTCCCAGGGAGAGGAGCTGAGCGGGCTACCGTCCATAGGGTCGCAAAGAGTTGACAGGACTGAAGCGACTTAGCATGCACAGGTGCATGGTTAGCATCTGTCTATCAAACTGGAATGCCTGTGGTCTTACAGAGCATGTCACACTTCTGGCAACTAAGGAAATCAGTATCTGTGTAATGATTGAGCATTCTGAATCAATCCCAGGAAAATGAAGCTCCATGAGCTCAAGAGCAATGTCCATTCTGATTCAGTGTTGTAACATCAAGAAGAAATGAATGATCAAGATAAGAAAGACAAGGGAGAAGTACCTTCTCCTACCTTGGAAAAAAAGTTCTGGAAATAAATGGTGGTGCTGATTGCACAACAGTGTGAATGCATTTAACGGCACAAAGCTGCAATCTAAAAATAGCTAAGATAGTAAATTTATGTCATATATATTTTATTATAATTGAAATTTTCAAAAAAATAATAAAAACTCACTAAACTGATTTGACCCAGATCTGCTGTATGCTTGTTGCATATAGTATATGACATACATTAGATCTGTATGTATAAGCTGTATGTGACTTTAGACATAGCCTTAACCTCTTGATCTGTCTTCTGATTTGAAAAAAGGAGGTATTATTCATGAGTTCACAGGAATTAAATATAATAACCAGACTTCAACAGGTAGTCGGTGTTTTATTAGGTTTCCTTTGTAACGCAGACACTAAAGAATCTGGCTGCAATGCAGAAGACCCAGGTTTGATCCTTGGGTCAGAAGATCCCTTGGAGAAGGAAATGGCAACCCACTCCAATATTCTTACCAGGAGAATTCCATGGACAGAGGAACCTGGTAGGCTACAGTCCATGGAGTCACAAAGATTTGGACACAACTAAGGGACTAATAAAACATGACTGAGGTGTTTTATTAGTACAGAATTTGTTGGTATTGAGAAGATATCTCAGAGTTACTTAAATAGGTATAATGTTTCCATGACAGCCTTAAGGAGTGTTGGCAGGCAGATTTTTTACTTGCATGAATGGATGATAGTGATGAGAATTAAGTAGATGGTTTAGTCTGGCTACTTCAAAAACATAGCAGTACCATTTAAATTCAACTTGAACCAAGGACATCCAAATGTTTGATCCAAGTTTTCAGAAATACTTTGCTTTAGTAATGGGAATAAAACTTATTTCTTTCCATTTTTGGCAATTACATCAAAATTACACTGTCTATCTTAATCTAATTTATCTTCCATATTGTATAAGGAAAATTCTTCTCAAAGGGAAATTGAACATCTGTATCAAACAGCAATGCAATGAAATTTTGTCCTAGCAATTGTAGCTGCTGTTTCATCTTACTGTGGGCAGGGCAAATGTTCTGTTCTTTTGAAAAGAAAACGTACCTGCACACAGTTCTATTATAATTTTTTCATTAAAAAAAAATCCAACTTTAAAAAGCCATATTCTATACTACAGCTTTAAAACGGAGACAAAATCTGGGCCTGAAATGCATGCTAGCTCACATTTCATTGAACAATGTCACTCTCACTGGTTGAAGAACAGAAGAGATGTAGGTCTGAAAGGATTACAATGCACACCTGGCTGTTTCATGGTTGAATTAAAATGTGAATAAACCCACCCCATATGGTGTCACTCACTAACATCAGTTTAGGTGAACTTTATTTTAAAAAGTAAACTCGCTAAGAAAAGAGTAATTTGGCACTCTCATTGTATCAGTTACAGTATATCAAAATCAGAAGGAAGATAATCTGCATCAATTTATATGCAATTATATTTGTTCATTTGAATATGTCACATACCTACTGAGACATATTAATTTGTTAAGAACTTATCAGGTTCCAGTTTCTTCTTCAGTTCAGTTCATTTCAGTTCAGTCACTCAGTCATGTATGACTCTTTGCAACCTCATGAATCACAGCACGCCAGGCCTCCCTGTCCATCACTAACTCCCAGAGTTTACTCAAACTCATGTCCATTGAGTCGGTGATGCCATCCAGCCTTCTCATCCTCTGTTGTCCCCTTCTCCTCCTGCCCTCAATCCCTCCCAGCATCAGGGTCTTTTCCAGTGAGTCAACTCTTCACATGAGGTGGCCAAAGTATTGGAGTTTCAGCTTCAGCATCAGTCCTTCCAATGAACACCCAGGACTGATATCCTTTAGAATGGACTGGTTGGATTTCCTTGCAGTCCAAGGGACTCTCAAGAGTCTTCTCCAACACTACAGTTCAAAAGCATCAATTCTTCGGTGCTCAGCTTTCTTCACAGTCCATCTCTCACATCCATACATGACCACAGGAAAAACCATAGCCTTGACTAGATGGACCTTTGTTGGCAAAGTAATGTCTCTGCTTTTGAATATACTGTCTAGGTTGGTCATAACTTTCCTTCCAAGGAGTAAGCATCTTTTAGTTTCATGGCTACAATCACATCTACAGTGATTTTGGGGCCCCCCAAAATAAAGTCTGACACTGTTTCCACTGTTTCCCCATTTATTTGCCATGAAGAGATGGGAGAGGCTATGATCTTAGTTTTCTGAATGTTGAGCTTTAAGCCAACTTTTTCACTCTTCTCTTTGTCAAACTCAAAATTAAAATGTAAAAGCAATTTAAAATTTCAACAGGGCTTATATAGCACTTTGCATTAACAAATGGAGTAGTTAGGAGAGGGAATTAATGTGGCATTTTGTAATTCTTTGCAAGCAATGAACATATCAACTCCAAAGCAAAAAGAAAATAAAGTCTTGATAAAATAACTCTCATCACTCTTTAGCAATGACAGCTATACTTTAAATATTGTTATAATAGTCATGTCTCTACTGGACCAAGAGAGAAATTAGCAGACATAGTGTGAGAGAGAAGGAGTCAAAAAGGGACCTAGAAGCCCTCAATGCCTGTCCAAGCATCTACTACAGGTACTTTAAGCCCCAGAACACAGGGATATGCTTCGAGAACAAGGTTAGCAGAGGATGGATCCGTAGGCTGGTCTTTTCTCTGCATATTTTCTTTGCAAATATATGGTGACAGTAGGCAGAGAGCTCAGGATTTGAGGCATGTGAGCAAGCCCCTACACCTCCCTAACACACACACGCATACACACACACACACACACACACACACATGAAAGTAGGATGCACTTTGATAATATCTAGCTGGAGCTGAATATTTAAATTCTTGGAATCAGGAATAGGCCCTATTCCCTGTATATTCCTGGCATTCAAATAGTACCTGCACCACAGTGGGCCTGTAAACATTTCTTTTTGTTTTTTTTAATTTATTTTTGCTGTTAATAAATGACAGTTAGAAGTCAAGTCACAAAGGTCTTACACTGCCACATGAAGTAGACTGAATTTTACACTGTAAAAGCAGTGAAATCAAAGACAAGTCACTACGTTCTCTGAGCATCATGGTCCTGCTTATTCTATCCTTTCGTTAAGTCTTAGCCAACTCCAGATACTGAGCAATTTCTATAATTAGTCACCAAAGAAAGTAAGTAGGTCAAGACGACTACAGATAACTGCAGCTGCTCACATCCTAGAGAAGACAAGGGCGATGACCTGTTTGCATCTTCCTGCAATGTATGTTCCTTGCTCCAAAGCCTCTGGGTTCCTCAGTTTCTCAGCTGAGAGGTAAAGCCACTGCTGCTGCTGCTGAGTCGCTTCAGTCGTGTCCGACTCTGTGTGACTCCATAGATGGCAGCCCATGAGGCTCCCCCGTCCCTGGGACTCTCCAGGCAAGAACACTGGAGTGGGTTGCCATTTCCTTCTCCATTTTGAAAGTAAGAAGAATTAATGCAGGTATGCTGATACTTATTATGTTTGATGGGCCATAGGGAATAAATTCCTTCAGTTCAGTTCAGTCGCTCAGTCATGTCCAATTCTTTGCAATCCCATAGACTGCAGCACGCCAGGCTTCCCTGTTCATCACCAAGTCCTGGAGTATGCTCAGACTCATGTCCATTGAGTTGGTGAATACAGCCAGCCATCTCATCCTCTGTCATCCCCTTCTCCTCACGCCTTCAGTCTTGCCCAGAATCAGGGTCTTTTCCAATGAGTCACTTCTTTGCATCAGTTGGTCAAAGTTTTGGTGCTACAACTTCAACATCAGTCCTTCCAATGAATATTCAGGAGTGATTTCCTTTATGATTGACTGGTTTGATCTCTCTGAAGTTCAAGGGACTCTCAGGAGTCTTCTCCAACATCACAGTTCAAAAGCCTCAATTCTTTGGTGTTCAGCTTTCTTTATGGTCCAACTCTCACATCCATACATGAGTACAGGAAAACCCATACCTTTGACTAGATGGACCTTTGCTGACAAAGTAATGTCTCTGCTTTATAATATGCTGTCTAAGTTTGCCATAGCTTTTCTTCTAAGGAGCAAGTGTCTTTCTAATTTCATGGCTGCAATCACCTTCTGCAGTGAATTTTAGCCCAAGAAAATAAAGTCTGTCACTGTTTCCATTGTTTCCCCATCTATTTGTCATGAAGTGATGGGACCAGATGTCATGATCTTCATTTTTTTGAGTATGGAATCTTGTACAAGTATTAAAACAATTGTGGTACATTGACCAATTAGCTTGAAAGTGGGGTAAAATCTCCCACTCTTCACAGTGCTTGATACTTGATTATGGTAATCAGAGCAGACTGAGCAGGCCACAGTTCCCCAAATTTAGAACTATGATGCTTTGGACTGGCCTGTTCTTTGTTATGAAGATCTGAACTGTGCCCTTTGTAGGATGTTTATTAGCACCGGGCTCTACCAACTAGATGCCAGTAGCACCCCATCATCATGACAACTGAAAGTGTCTCCAAACAAAGCCAGATGTCCCCCCAGGGAGACACTATTGAGAACTACTGGAGTAGGGAAAGGTGAGTTTGAGCGATCAGCCAGTATTTCAATACAAAGAGTGAACTAGGAAAGAAATAGTAGGGAAGACAAATTCAAGACCTATTTTGTGGCCTGATTAACATGTGCACGTGTACATGCTAAGTTGCTCAGTCATGTCTGACTCTTTGCGACCCCATGGACTATAGCCTGCCAGGCTCCTCTGTCCATGGACTTTTCCCAGCAAGCATATTGGAGCAGGTTGCCCTTTCCACCTCCAGGGTATCTCCCTGACCCAGGGATCAAACCCACCTCTCCTGCATCTCCTGACTCAGCAGGCAAATACTTTATCACTGTGCCACCTGGGAAGCCTTCTGATTAACACAATGTGGTCAAAATAGTGGACAAACATTTCTGTGGAAATCCCAGATTATTATCACCCTTTGGGCTGTACTATGACAGAGCAGAGCAAATAACATAGTCTTGGGGCAATATTAAAAATGCATGCAGCTGTCTACCCAGATGAATCCAAACTGCTTTTGATCTTTTTTCCTGATAAGAATTAAGGGGAGGTTGGTGGGGGGGGCAGTATTTGCCAGCTCTGCAGGCACTTTCCATGTTCCAGAGGCCATATAGATCTACTTTAGTAGAGATGTCAGCAGCCACAACAACTGCAACTGGAGTGACCCTTTGGTTGGTGGTGGTGAAGTCACTCAGTCGTGTCCGACTCTTTGCGATTCCCTGGACTGTAACCTACTAGGCTTCTCCATCCATGGGATTCTCCAGGCAAGAATACTGGAGTGGATTGACATTTCCTTCTCCAGGGGATCTTCCCAACCCAGGGATTGAACCCGGGTCTCCCGCATTGGAGGCAGACGCTTCAACCTCTGAGCCACCAGGGAAGCCCACAGTCCTTTGGTTAAGTTTACGGTATTCCACTATCATCCTCTGTGATATACTTGGTTTATAATGGAACTGAGCTGGTAAATTAAATGGAAATATGGTAGGTGCCACAACTCCTGTATTCTTTATGTCTTTGAGGATATCACTAAATGGAGCCAAATCTTTTCCAACTGAAACTGAACATTGTTTTTGATTTACCATCTTGGTCACAGTCAAAGTAGGGTTAATTTCAGTGGCTTCCACTTTTACTTTCTTACCATGATGGTTCCTTTTCACAGTTCATGGACCCAGGACAAATGTTATGCTGGCTGCTAACTATAATCATTCTAATTATGCACTCAAAGATGAAGGGAATGACCCAAGGTTTGGTCCATAAACCTTTTAGATCTTTGTGAAATGCGCTTTCACCAAGACTTCATCATTACTGGGCCTCCATATGCCCTCATTTAAAAGGAGGAGGGAGGTGGCGTTTTTGGTCCCCTGAATCAAACATAAGCTTAGATCCTGTCCCCCAACCATCATCAAATAATGACTACAGCCTTTTTTAAAAGCCAAGTCATTATTCTGGAAAATGGTCATAGATCCCCTTGCAGAAGAATTGGGATAATTGCTAAGACATGCTATAGTATATAGAGTCTTTTCCCAAAAGGACTGGTCTCCTTTCATTCTATGGCCTCTGGGTTTGAGAATTAGGTCAAGTGTGGAATCTTGGGAAAGAATTATAAATTCCCATTGCAATGAAAGACTTTAACTTTCTTTTCCTTGTTTTTGACTTTTCCTGGTTCTATGAGGCAACCAGTATCCTTGATTGCCATTCAACTATCTCAGACTTAGCACAATCATAATCTCAAAGCTAGCATATAGTAGCCAAATACATAAATCTTAGTTAACCAAGGCTTTCTACTTTCCATGCTGTCCATGCTCCTCCACACTGTATTTCATCTTGGTTCTGACTAATAAGTGCTATCACCTTACCTCTGGTGTTTGGTATTCCTATCAACCCCACGGATACCAGGGCCCCAGATCTACAGTACATATGGATACAATATGTACTATACATACTAAGTTGCTTCAGTCATGTCCAGCTCTTTATGACTCTACGGATTGCAGTCCGCCAGGCTCCTCCATAGGATTCTCCAGGCAAGAAAACTGGAGTGGGTTTCCATCCCTTCCTCCAGGAATCTTCACAACTGAGGGACTGAAACTGCATCTCTCACATCTCCTGCACCGGCAAGTGGGTTCTTTACCACTAGTGCCACCTGGGAAGCCCCAGATCCACAGTAATCTACTGGTAAATCCCTAACTCTGCATGTGTTCCCTTCATTGATGTGTTCATGTTGCTTATGGGAAGAAATAATCATGCTGAATCTACAAAAGCACAGAGGCAGCTATGTGTTTTCTGGACATCACTAATCAATTATAATAACCCTGTTCTCTGAGACTTTTGACCACTTGATCAATAATTCTCTAAAGCAGTTCCACAGCACTATCTCACTTACTAGAAGTCATCATTGTCTCCGTACTTCAAAGAGCAGTGCCAGATACAGAATGAAATAGGCTCCAATTATCCTTCTTTTGAACCCTGAGTCATGGGAGGATGCCTTCATCTCAATAGACTTTAAAATTATCTATCTATTTATAAATCATCTGTCTATATTTATTTATATTCAATCTACTTAAACTGAAAAAAAAAAAAACTGTTTACCCATTTCTCCCATCATTGCCCCTCTCCATCTCTCTCTTGCAACCACCAATCTGTTCTCTGTATATATGAGCTTGGTTTTCTGCTTGTTTCTTTAAGATTCCACATACAAGAAAGATCACAAGGTATTTATCTCTATCTGACTTATTTCACTTATTTATATATCTAAAATATATTCTGTATTACTATTAAAATCTATTTTCAGATATGTTCCCCTGGTTCTTATCAGCATATATTAACCAGATTTGCAGCTTTTAATAAACAATCTTGTTTTGTATCAGGGACAGTACTTCTTTCAAGTAACTGCTTCTCTGGTGAATCAATACTTCCCTGATATGATTTGACCCTAGTTATTTGTTTAGAAGCAATGGAAGGATTCAAGGACATAATTAAGGGAAAGAAAGCATCATCTTGTGAAAAGTTAACCTCAGGTGAAGTGTTTGCATGATATTCCAACATTAGAAGCTATTCTTCTCTATTAAGGGGGATGGGGCTCATTGGCTCATAGGATTCAGAATAATCTAGGGATTTAATATTATCAAGTGACCCAGGACTCAGGGTTTTGCTATTATCTGTCAGGATTTTGATTTCACATTTAGAACTTCGATTTTACATTTAGGAAATTCTGATTTTAGCAAAACTTAGGAAATTTTTTATTAATTCCATTAAATTTTCCATTAATACAAATTCAACCTTCTTCATCACTCTGCTTGTCTCACTATTAGTACCTGTGTCTGATTTTTATAATATATTCTCTGGCTATGTGAAATAAGTATCTTTTTAAATGCTGCCATGGAACTCACGATTATTCCTTGAGCTGATAGGTGAACTGAGACTTCCAATTTGATCGTTCAGCATTTCAATGGCAACTAACAGCCAACAATATTTCAAGTATTATAACTGCCATCGTGTCTATATCAGTCAAGTACTTGAGACACTGCATCAATGAGGGCATCTTCTACGTGTATTTAGTCTCAGTTCCCTGTAAATGAGCTTTAGTAATTTTGATGTGACACCATGTCAGGAGTGACTATCACTCCACTGATTACTTGGAATAGCCATTAGTGATTCAATTCCACAGCCCTACTCTTAGGGTCTGTACACTAAGACCAATTCTGGTACCACCTATTATAGATAGGGTTTCCCAAGAAGCATCCTTGGAAACATAATTTAATGAAAGTAGTTATTTGCAAGGTGACCCCAGGAAGCACTGACAGGAGGGTGGGGAAATGAAATAAGAAGGATAGAAAAGCAAAAAGGATGCCATATGGAACGGGTAACAGCAAAAGGCACTTGGAGCTCAAGCCTAGTGGGATACCCTGAGTAACAGGGGAGCACATACCTTGAGGTCATCCTGTCTGATGTCAGTGAGCTAGGCTGGTTTTCCATTATTTACCATCAGTCAGTCATTGAATGAGGGCTGTTCATGGAGGGATAGATATTAACTATCTGGAATAGTAGCCTGCCCAGCTCATATATAAAGAAAGTTAGTGACATAAGAAAAAGGCTTTAGGTAAGAGGTGCCGGTGCTTCTGTTTGAAAGCTATCAGTTTATTATGCAGGATAATAATACAAACCAAGGAAATATGAGCAGACCATCTTCTGTGACTGCTACCTTTGGTCATTTCAAGTCAGAAATAGCCTTACTTCTGTATTTAAAATGCCCAATACCATATAACACTCAACTCTTTCAATGTGAATCAAAATCGAGGCTACTCCTCCTCCCTCTGGGAAGACGATAACCACTGTCTTTCTATCTAAACTCCTTTCCCCATGTTACTTTGCTGTCTCTAGTTTCTGAGCCTTCCAAAGCTGGAAAATAGAAGTGGGGGGAGTTGGGGGTGACGGGCAAGTTCCAACTTGACTGGAAATGTAACAAGCTGGAAACGCGTCAAGTGCTCTCTGGACTCAGACAATGTATAAAATCTGCTCTTTAATGAACACTCTTGCGGACTCTCCCACTGGGGCCCTTGACATGCAATCTTTTCTGACTCATAGCTTTCTCCTCCTGCAGGCACAAGAAATCCTTGGCTATAGTTTCTCTGTCCCGAGGCTTGTCTACCTCTCTAGGAGGCCCTGTGAGGCAAGATTTATACCTCCCATGCTGGTCCTCTGTGGCGCATGTGGCCCCATCCATTCACAGAACACATTCCTGGCCCCTCTAACCCTGACAAACTGTGGGGTTTGTCACTCTATGTACAATTCCCCATAGGGATTTCCTATTACTCAGCTCTGGCATTTTCCATAGGATTCTAAGCACTTCACCAATGGAATTAATAGGGATAAAGTAGCCCACAGAAGTCATGTGGCATAATTTATTTCATTCTTCCTATATTCTCATTGTTAAGAATTATGACTGGCTCCACATTTTAGTAATTTTAAGTATAAATACCATAAATATTTTTTCTGCCCTAACATTTTTTTCCACTAGATTCTAGGTTTAGAATCTAATCACAGAGGCATAATTACTAGCTTAAAAGGAAACTCCCAAGATTTAAAGCCTTCTCACTGGTCTAAAGCCAGGACCCTTCACTGTTGTTTTATTGGCAAGGTGACAATTGAAAAAGCTGAAAGGGGGTCAGAATAGACAATAGAGTGAAACCCACACCTCATTCCAGTGGCCACTGCTGAGACCTTTGAAAGGACAAATAGGAATCCATAGTACAAGGACCCTCACACCTGACAGGTACTTTCCTAGGATAATTTTGGCTAAAATAACCACACTCAGTTTGTAGAATTAAGAACTGAAATACTATTTGAGACTCAGTTATATAAGACAACGGCAAAACCACAAAGCCTTTCAAGTCATAAAGAAGCAAAGTAGGCTCAGTGGATGTGCTGCAAACTGCCCTATCTAAGATGAGAAGTCACTAGTCACCCTCAGATAGGCTTGTCACATTTAGCAAACAAAATACAGAAGTTCAGTTCAATTAGAATTTCAGATAAAAAGAGATAAATCTCTACTTATTTAATATAACTATACACCAATTATTGCCATGGGATAGACTTAGGTTCACACATTGTTTGTTGTTTACCTAAATTCTAATTTAACCAAGCATCCTGTGTTTTATCTGACATATCTATCCTCACGCAGCTGCTGCCATCCAAGAGGATGGGCCTAGGATTGCTAGATATTCAAATCTCTCAAGAGTTACAAACAATCTGAAAATTCTTACAATGTCTCCCTATTTAATGTTAGCAACATGTCTTCTAAGTGTTAGCAACTAGGTCAAAATGTTTCACAAACATCTGGAAGACAGTGATGGCAGGAAGGACTTCTAACAGTTAGGGACTTCTAACATTAGATGATGATCCAGAATACAGATTAAAACCTATTGACCATTGGAAGGAACAATTCCAATGCTTATTAATCATGTTTTCTTTATGTCAGTGATTTTCTGAGAGCAGCTGGAGACAAGGGAAAGATGGAAAAAGCCACGTGGACACAATACCTCAGAGGAAGTTGGATAAGAGAGGGAAAGATTGGAATAACATTGGAGAAGAGAGACTGTGGACACCATACATAAATTCTTTGTAGAGCCAATCTTGTGCCTTAGAAAAGGCAATGTGTGCCCTTGACATTTAAACACATTTAAGTAACCGTAGTCATGTCAACCATTTTTAAGTAATAGCAAGGAAAATACAAATTCTCCCTTTATTGAAACCTCACAATGAAGAGCTTCCACAGAAGACAATGAAGTTAACTGAGCTAACGTTTACTGGAATGAAACAAAATGTAGTTTCATTTTCAACCTCTATTTGTTAATTAAGCAATTACTAAATTGCTAAAATTACTAAAATTGGGACAATTTTAATTAAAAAATCTGCTTATACGAGGTAAGAAAGATTTTCTCTGATAGTGTGCTAGCCACAACTTCCTAATTAAAATAGAATAATGACTTTCCAGTTAACAGTAGGAAAGACATTTAGAGAATTACCATGAGGCACTTCAGAGGAACAGCATTAAAAATGATGAATACAGGTAGCTGAACATTTGCTGTTGCTAAATTGAATTCAGCGGATAGGTGAAAGAGTTTTTATTTACTTGACACCAAGCCTTGACACATTCGTATTGCTTCTGTAAAATTATTCTCCATGCAGAGTTCTCTGGATGTAATTTCCGGAGTTCTATATTAAGCACATAGAATTCAATTCTTACTTTTGCTGAAAGAGTAGTGACAGTGTTTGCATTTGTGTAGACTAAGTTGCCTCAGTCGTGTCTGACTCTTTGGGACACTATGGGCTATGGGCTGTAGGCCACCGGGCTCCTCTGTCCATGGGATTCTCCAGGCAAAAACACTGGGGTGGGTTGCATGCCCTCCTCCAGGGGATCTTCCCCAACCAGGGACTGGGCATGCGTTTCTTACCGTGTCCTTCATTGACAGGTGGCTTCTTTACCACTAGTGAAGTCACTCAGTTGTGTCCAACTCCTTGTGACCCCATGGGCTGTAGCCCACCAGGTTCCTCCATCCATGGAATTTTCTAGGCAAGAGTACTGGAGTGGGTTGCCTTTCCTTCTCCAGGGGATCTTCCCAACCCAGGGATTGAACCTGGGTCTCCCGCATTGCAGGCAGACACTTTACCGTCTGAGCCACTAGGGAATCACCACCCCTCGCAACACCTAACAGTGTTTGTTGTTGTTCAGTTGCCCAGTTGTGGCGGGCTCTTTGTAACCCCATGGACTGCAGCACGCCAGGCCTCCCTGTCCTTCACCATCTCCCAAAGTTTGCCCAAGTTCATGTCTATAAACATTGCTTACCTCTCAGCAAAAAGGAGTCAGGTTGTCACAGGTAACGTCCCTTAACAATTCCCAGGAAATTAGAATTTGAGTGGTAAAATAGTCTAACTTCATCCCGGCCCCCCCCCTTTTCCTTCGCCTTCCATCTAGTTTCACTTGTTCATATGCTGTAGCACAAAGCCTTGCAGCCACACTTCAGACCAGAGTTCCTAGTGCGAAATGGCTGAACCGGCCCCTTGGCTCCGGGGCCTTGTGTGGAAGCACTGCTCACACGTTGCAATATAACACTGCGGCTGCAGCGGCATCATGTTGCACAGCAACGATTCGCGAGGGACCGCGATTCAGGAGCTTAAGCAGCAGCAGGGGCACCAGCGCTACACTCCAGAGAACCCCAGCCCCTCCATATTGACACTTCAGTTCAGTTCAGTTCAGTTGCTCAGTCGTGTCCGACTCTTTGCGACCCCATGAATCGCAGCATGCCAGGCCTCCCTCTCCATCACCATTTCCTGGAGTTCACTCAGACTCTCGTCCATTGAGTCAGTGATGCCATCCAGCCATCTCATCCTCTGTCGTCCCCTTTTCCTCCTGCCCCCAATCCCTCCCAGCATCAGAGTTTTTTCCAATGAGTCAACTCTTCGCATGAGGTGGCCAAAGTACTGGAGTTTCAACTTTAACATTATTCCTTCCAAAGAAATCCCAGGGCTGATCTCCTTCAGAATGGACTGGTTGGATCTCCTTGCACTCCAAGGGACTCTCAAGAGTCTTCAACACCACAGTTCAAATGCATCAATTCTTCCGCTCTCAGCCTTCTTCACAGTCCAACGGGTCACATCCATACATGACCACTGGAAAAATCATAGCCTTGACTAGACGGACCTTAGTCAGCAAAGTAATGTCTCTGCTTTTGAATATGCTATCTAGGTTGGTCATAACTTTTCTTCCAAGGAGTAAGCATCTTTTAATTTCATGGCTGCAGTCACCATCTGCAGTGATTTTGGAGCGCCCAAAAATAAAGTCTGACACTGTTCCCACTGTTTCCTCATCTATTTCCCATGAAGTGATGAGACTGGATGCCATGATCTTTGTTTTCTGAATGTTGAGCTTTAAGCCAACTTTTTCACTCTCCTCTTTCACTTTTATCAAGAGGCATTTTGTTCCTCTTCACTTTCTGCCATGATGTACTCTGCATATAAGTTAAATAAGCAGGGTGACAATATACAGCCTTGATGTACTCCTTTTCCTATTTGGAACCAGTCTGTTGTTCCATGTCCAGTTCTAACTGTTGCTTCCTGACCTGCATACAGATTTCT